>SCLH01000297.1:11821-22786 GCA_004367855.1 Oikopleura vanhoeffeni | reverse complement strand
TGGTTTTCCCGTAATCATCATGAGAAGGGGTGGTTGCACTAAAAAGAAAAACTACCTCAGCAAAAAGTTACAAATTTTCAAAAAAATATTTTTTTTTGTGAAATGCGTTTATTTAAGTTATTAGTGCATTGACTCAAAAACTGTACTAAAGGATTCCGTTTCCTTCAAAATAATTAAATGCCGAAATTACGAAAAAATTGCTATATTGTGACCACGTGACGACATTTTTTCCATTTTGTTTATTGTCCAAAAAAATTGTTATTATAATCCACCGATTATTTCTATCTAAGTGGATTTTAATGGTGGCCACTGAATAAAAATTGTAAGACGCAATTCATAAATAAATCAAGCCATTTTTTTTCTAAAGCATACAATTTAGTTACGTACCAAAAACAGTGACGACTTTTTGAAGGCGTTTGCTGCTGCGAATGGAGAAATGGCTGCTCGGCAGTTGGATTCATCTTCAGCTAGAATATCTAAAATCCTGTTCCCATTTCCTCAGTGATTTGATTATCACCATTTATTTATGCTGCAAATACAGTAGAAGCAAGATATTTTGTTATTGAATTGAAAATACTGTCGCTTTTTTCGTCTATAAGGACAAAACGCAGGAAATTTGGCTAAAGTCTAGTTAAATTTTCGTCTATAAAGCCAAAATAGCAAAGTTCAAAAACTATAATACTGTAAGGAATATTGGATTTAATTGCATTTTAGCTCTCTAGGGCTAATTTTTTATATTTAAAAAAATTATTCGGCTGTAAGGAAAACGGCCGGTCTGTACATGTAACATGTTCTTATTGACAAAAACGACATTTGTTAAATTCACAAAATCAATTTTGAAATACAAATGTTTATCAAAATATTTTATAAACATTTTGAGAAGCAAATTTTATTTTCAAATAATGCAAAACTTTTTCTTTCAGATGGTAATTTGTAAATAAATTCTGATGCCAGAAAAGTATGAATATTCTGATTTTGAGTGGGGCAGAACCCTTGGCGAAGGCAGCTATGGTGTGGTCGTGCTGGCGCGAATAAAAGATAATGTTTTTGGAAATAAATTCAATTCACAAGATACCTCAAAATTGCCTAGAGAATTTGCAATAAAAAAACTTAGTAAACAATTTATAGAACGAGAAAATTTAATTCAAAAACGATCTGGGGGTAGAGATGTTTTGGGACAGGTACGGTTGATGAGTTTGTACTTTTATAGTAAATTTTATTCTATAAGATAATGCGAGTTGAAAAAGTTTTTTCGCTAGATAGGTATATATGCAAGAACTAAATATAAATTTTCAACTCATGAAATTTTTGGCAACGAATGGTAACTCGATTTATTTTTAACATATGTAAACTCTTACTCTAGCTTTTGAAAAGACGCTTGACTGAAGAATTATGCAGTTAGGCTGATTAAAAACTTGTTTTTCAATTTGTCTAGAAAGGGGCGGAATTGAGTAAAAAAATGCCAATAAAAGCATGCAAATATTATGAAATTTTCTTATTTTATTTTCATTGTCCTCAGAAAAAATATACTATATGAGTCAAATCAGTGTCCAAGGAAACTAATTTAATTACTGCTCGTTGACTCTGTCTGATTATATTCTAGGTCCGCTTTGTTTTTAGGTCGCCCACTTAAGGGTACGTTTCTGAGAAACTAGACTAATAGCGACAGAACGGCTTTTTCTGCATCTTACTTTAACCGATTGACTGCAGGCATTTCTTTCTTTTTCTCCAATGATTACCGGTCACCCGGTACATTTCGCAAAAAACTTTTTTTTTCCGGTCAATTACTTGACGCAATTTCGAGACTGATTTCGGCTCACGTGAATCAACCTAGCGAAGCCAAAAAAATCTTTCCCGCAATTTTTTCCAAGGTTCACGTGTCAGAACCCAACTACATTGTCCGCTATTCTCTTGTCTTAGTTCTCCCAGTCGAATCAAATGGTGGAGCCACCTACAAAAAAAAGCGACCTTATAGATTGACACTCTGTTAAATTGAAACGGACACTTTCCTGTGACACTTGATTGGACTCTATACGTACTTTGCTCCTAAGGATTTTTTTTAAAGAGACCACCTATCCATGAACGATTACGGAAAATACATGTTGATATCGAGAAAACGGTTTTTGCATTCACACTGCCAACTAAAAGCCATGTGAGAATTTATTAAGTTGAATAAATCCGGTTCCCGTACTATACCTGGAAAACTATTTTATTGATAGTTCGAATTCGGTGGGCCCAATTGTTTTTTTAAATCAACCGCAAGTTCAATTTTTATCTCTGTACATTTTATAATTCGATTTTATACACCATTTAATGCTCCCACTGAACAATTTTGACTGAATCAGGAAGAAAAAACGGAGTTTCTTTTTTTTGCTCAAATTATACTGCGAAAATGCCGTATATAAAAGATATCCCGGTTTACGGTGAACCGGTTGTTCCAGCAGAAGATAAAAATTCATCACATTGTCCTTTTTTAGTTGGCAGTTGAATGCGGAAAAACCGGTTCTTCGATATCGCCTATGGTTTCCCGTCAATCGTCCTTGATCAGGGTGCGCTTCCTTTAAAGACAAAACTACCTACAGTAAATTTTTTTAGTGTGGGACCACCCGTTCCTCATGAGATTACGGGAAAACAATAGCTGATATCGAGAAACGTTTTCTTGCATTCAACTCGCCAAAAAACAAGCAAAATGGAGAACTTTTATTAAGGTTGTTGACATCGCGTTCACCACGATATAAACCGGAATGTACTTTTGGTGTTGTCGAATTCTCGGTTGGGCCCAATTTTTTTTCTTCAAATCAGCCGGAAAGCTTAAATTTTACGCTTTGTCGGTATCTTATATACGATTCTCTACACCATAACTGCTTTGAACCTATTATTTTGGGATGTTCATGGAGAAAAAAACGAGATCGATTTTTTTTCACAAAATATTTATCTGAAATGCTACATGGCATCAACGCGCCTCGGAGAAACAATCCTAACTATTGATGATAAAACAACGGCGAGATATAGCACCCAATCAAAACCGTTGCTGCGGACATAGGCCGATTTCTATGGTTACATTAGAAAGAGATCAAACCAGGCAAATGCTCAGATTTCGCATTTTTCAGATAGTTAGGATTTGTACTCTGAGGTCCGTTGATCCATAATATAATAGATCTCCGGAATACCGGTTCACCGGTAGTCCGATTAAAAAGAAAAATTTCTCCATTGAGCTATTTTAGTTGGCAGTTGAATGCAAAAAACCGTTTCTCGATATCGCCTATGGGTTTCCCGTAATCGTCATGACTAGGGTGGGGTCACCTAAAATAAAAACTACCTAAGCCGCTCAAGCACCTAAAGGCTAAGCGGACGTTTTAGTGTCTTTTTGCGGTTTTTTTGGCGAAAACCTACGCATTTTTTCAAATTTCAAAATTTTCGTGCGTCTAAGCGGACGTTTTTTTACATATCATCTTTCATGATTTTCATTGAGGAATGCATATCAGAAACCATAATAATATAGAGACAAATTCTCGTACTATTTTTAATGGACCTACGTAAAAGAGCAAACATTGGCAATTTTTCGATAAAACTTTTATTGCAGATTATTGCAAAAAATCAGTCTCATAGAACTAACATTGACTGAGAAACTGACAATTTGAAATTCAACCGGTAATTACTGGTATCCGGTTCAAACATCAAAGACCGTCATGCAAGGTATCAAACCATTGACTCTCAACTATTGTTGGAAATTTTCAAAAACGTCCGCTTAGACAAATATCTACAGTACGTAACAGTTAGTATAATTACAAAAAAGAAGCTGGTTTTAAAAATTTAGATTGGCACTGAAGCGTTTGTTGACCCTATTTTTGATTTAATAATCTCTCCGTTAAAATTTTGATCAATAATTGGTATTTAGGTAATGAACGAGAAAAAATTGCTGGTCAAATTGAATAAAAATAAATGCGCTTTTATTGTGACATTATTTGGAACATTTCAAACTAGAGACGAATTATTTTACGTTTTAAGGTTCTTACTCTGTAGAAAATATAAACTTTATTAACCTTTTATTTAGTTACCAAAATCGAGGTGATCTGCGAGAACTTTTAAATGATAAAGCTGCTTTAGAATTTGAAACTACAAAATTTTACATGGCTGAGATTTTCAGCGCGTTATTTTTCCTACATGATAATAATGTTATTCACAGGTAAATTTCATTAAAAATTATTTTTTTTCTGATTATTCTTTTATTTCAATCATAACACAGGGCGGATTATATTTAAAAAAAAAACTAATTCTGTTATATTTTTTTTACTACAGTAAATTAAATATAGATTTGAA
This sequence comes from Oikopleura vanhoeffeni, assembly GCA_004367855.1. Taxonomy (NCBI): domain Eukaryota; kingdom Metazoa; phylum Chordata; class Appendicularia; order Copelata; family Oikopleuridae; genus Oikopleura; species Oikopleura vanhoeffeni. Next base: position 18,466 of record SCLH01000297.1, on the reverse strand, counting down.
TACTCATAGAGAACTATCTTAACCCCACCGAAATTTTTGAACTGGCAAAAAGTTTCTCATCAAGAGAAAAAAATTGAAAAAAGTTCAAATCTTTCAAAATGCACCGACCCCCTTAAATTAAAAACAGATTTTTCAATATCGCTGAATTTACCAAAAAAACTCACGCAATATCCCAATTTTTAGCTAAAATACTCCAAGTTCCAATATCGCCGAATCTGCCAATATTTGGCAAAAAAACTTTCGGTGAAGCGACGAAAGTTAATAATTTTGACCCTCCGAGGAATAGAGGCGTTTGAAAGGCTCAAGCCACTTTAAATCAGCCAAAAATGATGAAAAAAAATGATCTCAAAAACTTCTCTTTGAAATAAATTTTCAAATTCAACAATGTGAATCTAAAAATATCACCTAAAATTTTTTCAGATAATAGGTTCAAATTTTATGACGAGTTGATTGAAAGGCGATTTTTCGCATAAGTCTTACTTCCGAAAAAATAATTTTTGACCCAAATCTGGAATAAAAATTTCAAATAAGCCAGTTTAAGGAAAGTGTTTTGAGTACAATTTCCAAAAAAATAGCATTCTGGACATATATCTGGGGCAAAAATATTTTTTTGGGAGTGAAATTCCATAATATCTTATTTCCCTATTAGTATAGATAAATGATATGTTTTGAAAAATATTTTATTTGTGAAAATCATTCCAGAGTAGTCCCCTATATTCCATATTTGGCTTAATATTGTAATAATCATCAAATAATTTCATCAAATCGAGAAAACTAACAATTTTTTCCTAAAAAACGTGATTTTTTCATAAATATTTTGAACTTATTTAAAAATATTTTTTGATTCCCAACATATATCGAAGATCCTGCCTAGTGTAATTTTTATCTTGAGCGTCATCAATTTGATAAAGTGGCCAATCAAATCGCGGGATTCTTGAATTGAGTTGACAATCGGGTATTATGATTGGACACTGGCTCAAAGTGATGACGCTCAAGATAAAAATTACACTAGGCAGGATCTTCGATATACTCAATCAGACAAAAGTATTGAGTAGAACAGCGCACTGTGCAGTTATTGAGATAAACATACAGGGTGTAAGATTTTTCCCTTCTTTTTTCCAAACTGGTTACACTTGATTTCCGCCGTTTTGATTGGTTGAATCTGAGAAAGACGTAGGTTTTCTCAGATTCAACCAATCAAAACGGCGGAAATCAAGTGTAACCAGTTTGGAAAAAAGAAGGGAAAAATCTTACACCCTGTACATATCCTGGAGCCCACCATGAGGTAGTATCACGTGGTTTAATTAACCTTGCTTTTCAAACGTTTTTTTCTAGAATTTTATGTTTCTATTAAAAAATAGTATTTATTGACGTTTCGGGTTTCCATTTTCAAAAGTGAAAATAAAATAAGAATACAGTCACGAAAAGTTGGTTCGAAAGCAATTTGTTAAATCAAAATTAGTCACATAAATATTTGGTAAATCTGGGCTCAGTTTCGCAAAATTATTATCATCTTCTAGAATTAAACATGAAGTTTCTGGAATACGAAAATTTAACTCTTCAACTTGATCATAAAGAAAAAATTGAAGGTTGATCTCATAAGAGTTTTCTGTAAACAGCGCTCAAAGTAGAGCCTCCTGAAAGGCTCTCGTGCCTCGGCAAAACTTTTTTTTCTTTGCTTCGGTTAAGGAATTTTAATTTCTTCCTATTTTTTTGAGCCAATATCGAGCCGATTGTCGACTTAATTCAAGAATCCCGCGATTTTATTGGTCACTTTCTCAAACTTGTGACGCGTGCTGAGAAAGACTCAATAAGGATAATTTTCGATATATATTACAGTTCTTGAAAAATATTTTAAAATTCAACTATCATACAAATAGCATTTTTAAACATAATTACCTTTTAAAATAGCGGAAAGCGGATAAATCTTAAGATTGTAACGACGACGAGGTGTCACTTCCACTCCTGATTTTCATTATTCTCTATATATATACAAGTGCCATAATCTCTTGTCATCCAATTCATCAACTATTGTTATTGTTTTGACCCGAGGTTATTCGCGAGGCATTCTCGGCGAGGTATTCGTGGCAGCTGAGCTCGTTAACCCACGCAACCAGGTAGAAAAAATTAAGACAAAACTTCAATATAGAAAATATTAATAACAATAGCTCAGTAGCGACAACGAAATCCATCACCTGAGAAAAAAAATAAGCTTAGAGTCGCAGCTTGCGCTGCGACCCAAATATGTAAGCAAAAATGACAACCCCCCTTTTTGAACTCGAAAAATATATGTTTTATCCGATTTTTTATCATTTAAAAAAGTTGCAATTGTATATTTAAAATATTTAGGGATATGAAACCGGAAAACGTTCTCCTAGGTGAAAATGGCAATGGAATTCACGTTAAACTATGCGATTTTGCCACAGCTAAAGATATTTCTGATTATAAAACCGGTGAACTCGCCCGAAGTTTTGTGGGGTCGGCCGAGTACATTTCGCCAGAACTATTAGGATGTGACGAGACGGTTGAAGGAAAATATACTTGTTATGAATCAGACCTGTGGGCTGCTGGGTGCATTACGTACTTTATGTTATCTGGTTTACCACCATTTCAAGCTGATGGAGATTACGCCATTTTTAGAAAAGTCGAGTCGGTGAGTTTTTTATTTGGAGTTTGTTTGGGCAAATATGTATGTAGTTTTCGTATTTTACTTCATACATTTTTATAAACAGAATGGGTCAAATTATAACATACTGTATGTACGTACACAGATATTATTTTTAATTCAGTTTTTCAAAAAATTCCGGCACAAATAAATTACACCTTATTGTTGTGTATTAAAGGGCTGCTGGTCGCTGGAATTGAATTTTCTCGGTAAAAAATTAGCCATACAGGGCTTTTAGGATACTTACCAGATTAGCCATCTTGTAGAACTATCCTTCATCTTATTGACAACATTTTTTTTGTATGCATACACTCCTTCACACATAAGCGACACAAGAGGACCTTAAGGGGGTTGTGGGTGTAGAATGTTGGAATTGCTGGGGAAAATAGCCCTCTCCTCCAGCTGGACTGGAAGGGTCGATAACGGGCAGATAAGAATAAATGAGAAGAAAAATACGGGAGACTAAAACCTTCTCTGTCAACTGCAAGTAATTTTTTTTAATTCTGGTGAAGGATGGCTCACCGGTGCGGCATCGAAAAACTGGTAAAAATATGTTCTCAATTCACACAAAAATTGTAAAATATCGATAAATTTTGCTTTAAATTGAATAAAACGAAGATGTTTCGATAAAGTACGACGTCTTCAAATAATTACCATAAAAGAAAAATTAACAAAAATCTCCTTTNGGATTTATTGTTTATAATTTCCCAGCAGAGGGTAACCTCTGTTGTTATCTAACGTCCGCGCCTTCGCGAGAACAAATTAAAATAACCCATTTTAATTGGTTTAAAATATTATTTTTTCTGAATTCTTTTCTTTCAGTTCAATTCAAGAATAAAACATCAATTTTTTTCAACGCTTGTTTCATTTACACCCACAACCCCCTTAAGTTAACTTTTTTTTAGGCACGCCCCCTCTCCAGTGAAACCCGTTGTAGTTGCCACAGGAGCATCTTTATTGTACATCGGCCATTGTTGTACAACGGCCCGGATGTACAACGGCCCTGATTTACAACGGCCCCTATTGTACAACGGCCCCCTATTGTACGACGGCTCCTATTGTACAACGGCCCCTATTGTACAACGGCCCGGATGTACAACGGCCCGTTATAAACAAAAACCATGTAGGGGGTAGGGGTCGGCAATATCTCTCCAGCCCTTGTCCAGTTGTTCTGGCTTTTTAGGACAGGCCAAACATTTTTAATTCTTAGGACAGGTCTGAAAATTCAATTTTTCTGTCCGGAGGACAGGTTAAAAAAAATATGCAACCTGCCCTAGCCAAGCGGACAAAACCTTCTGGCATTAAATTTCATGAAGGAAACAAGTTAGACAGACAAAAATGCATCTCTTTTGCGTAGGTTGAAATATTAAGACTTGAAAATATCTCACTAGACGGTTTTTACAGTGTTGACCACTCCCTTAATAAATGTGTTATGTGTACACTGTACATGAGGGGTCGTTGTACAGTAGGGGCCGTTGTACAAAAGGGGGCGTTGTACATCAGGGCCGTGGTACAATAGGGGCCGTTGTACATCAGGGGCCGTTGTAAATCAGGGGCCGTCGTAACCTTTTGGCCGTTGTACGGCCTACCCCATTTTTGTTCCAGCATCGGGGTGACTTTGCTAGAGGAAACGTTTGGCAATATTTATTTCCACGCCCGACACCAATTGGTGGAGTAAAGAGCACTTTTTTTACCCCTCAAAAAGGCAAAATGACGATTTTTCGCTGATTACCGTTAAACCGGTGGAGCTTGAAAATCGAAAAAAAAATTCTGAGGTTAAAGTTTGGTTGGTTATACAATTCAAAAAACCGTTTGTTAATACCTAGTATGGTTTTTGCTGGAGAGGGGGTGCGTGCCTAAAATAAAAGTTACCTTAAGGGGGTACTGGTCGCTGGTTTTATGAGGCATTTGGGGCTTTGAAAATGGTCCAAATTGATTCTGGGAACGAAACCAAGTTGTAACTACCGACCAAATTCATCAAAATATTTTTTCTTCGAAATTTTCGTGTTTCTATTACCGATTTCTTTCTAATTATTTTTTTCAAATCGAAGTTCAAAAATAACGTTTCCTTTAATTTAAAACCCACTAACAAACTTGAAAACTTTCAACCCCTTGAACGTAAGCCAACTTTCTGATCAGATGTTTTCCGGTGGCTTTCTTTTGATACTAACTCTTCGACAGCACATTTTTTTCGGAAATTTTTTCACGTGACCTTCAAATTTATATATTTGAAGTGGGTTCGACCAATTATAAGAAAAAAAACCGCTTTCTAGAGGAGTTTCTATTTGTTCTGTGCTAGGTTTGCTGCGAATTTGAGTGGGTTTCCAAAAATATAACCTAGGAGAGANTTTTTTTTTCAAAATGAAGTTCAAAAATAACGTTTGCTTTAATTTAACCACTAAAACTTGAAACTTTCACCTTGACGTAAGCCAACTTTCTGATCAGTGTTTTCGTGGCTTTCTTTTGATACTACTTCGAAGCACATTTTTTTTCGGAAATTTTTGCTGGAATTTGAGTGGGTTCCAAAATATAACCTAGGAGGAGATAGATTTTTGGTGAAAAAAATGCTAAAAATCGCAAAAAATCGGTAGTTTTCTGCGATTTCTAGAAAAACTGAAGTGATTTTTGAAAAAAACGCTTCTAGAGGACCTAAGTTTATAAGTCATACGGGATATGTTATAATTTGAGCTGATTTCAAAATAAACCCTGGGAGGTGGTAGATTTCGAAATTATGTCGAGGGACACAGATAGTATCTCAGAGTGTATCGGAACAAAAAGTTATTGAGCAATGGTTTTGACAAGATTAAGGGTAGATCTACAACATGGCCAATCTTAATTGTCCCATAGTTTCTCGGTTAGGCTGATTTCTCATCCAGAAAAGTCAATTCCAGCGACCAGTACCCCCTTAAGCCAAAGGGGTAAAACTATCTCATCCGAGGTTTTATGTCGAAATTAGCTGACATTTTGATATAACTTGTATACGTGATAGCCTATCACTGATAGGCCAAACTTTATCTCGGGCAATTTTTCAAATTTCGATATATTTTCTCTAGCTGAGATATTATCATAATAAAAATATCTAATATTTTGAAATTAGACACCCTTTTTTTATTATCACGGCGAATACCAGATGTTCATCAGATGAACTTCATCTCTGATTTGTTTATCGAGATCACAATTGATTTTAAAATAAATAAAATCGGTAAAATTGCATTTAAGATTGATTATTCATTTCCAACTGGATTCCACCCTGTCGGAAAAAATTTAATAGAATCTATTTTTCTTCAAAGTCCAAAAAGCCGTTTGGGAGCTGACAGAGAACATGATCAAATAAAGTCACACAATTTCTTCAATGATATCAACTGGGAAAATCTTGATCTTCAAACACCTCCAGAAATAAAACAGTATTTTCAGGTAAAAATTATGATTTAAGGGGGTGGTGTTAGCGATTTTTGGGATTTCAGAGGCTTCGTACGGTTAGACAAATGCAGACTAGACATTTTTGAAACATACATTAGAAAGATCTATCTTTGATCTCACTATTCCATTTGACAGTTTAGTACCAATCTCACCAACCATCTGGTTAACCGCGGTTAAAGACGAGTCCCTCAGCTTTTTTCGAAGAAACAAGGATCCAAGAGCTTATATCGGAAAGTTTTGAGATTTGGTGAGAATCTAGAAAATTGTCTGAATTTTAGTGAATCGGTTCTGTTTTTTTCGATTTTGCCTCAGGGGTCAGGAATTTGGCTGAATGTGCCGAAAAAGGGTGTTTTTGGACGTTTTGATAAAAGGCTTTTTCTGTGGAAATGCCAGAAACGTCATTATCGGAATGTCACAAGCCCTAGTGGGTGGACATCGAATCGGTCGTACTTTTTGAATTTCGCCCTGATTAGCTGTAAATCGACAAAAAAGTGCGCGAAAATGACAATTTTGAAAATAAAAGTGATGATTAGAAAATTTAAATGTCACCAAAAGATTCC
>SCLH01000296.1:304196-320422 GCA_004367855.1 Oikopleura vanhoeffeni | reverse complement strand
AAGTAGCGGATAAATGAGAACAAAAATATGATGAGAAGGATTTTTCCAAATTTTTACCTGTTTTATTCTAGAATCTCACTTGAACGCCGATTTTTCCGGTTTTTCAACTTCAAACTCTATCTTCTTTTAGATGAATGTTAAGAATAAAGCCGTTTTTTGACTAAGGTAGATAAATATAATGTGGTCAATGTCATGAGAAGAAATTTTAGATTAATATTTTCAATTCTAAAATCTTTAACTGCGTAACAAGTTATTCGAACGTTTACGAAAACCGTTTTTCCGGTTTTACGAAAAACGTAAACGTAAATTTCAAATTATCCTACAAGAACTTTGTAAAGAAATTTGTTTCCTTTCTTTTTCTGAAAAATTTGGATAATTCGCATATGACTTCCGAGAGTTAATTGCTGCTGGGGGAAAATTGAGAGTGTGTTAAATCATTTGCTTAACATGTGTTACGAGTTATGTACTGACTCAAAAATAATTATATATATACAATAATTATAAACAGCGTTCACGGAACAATAATTTTAATCTTTTTTTATTTTTGAACATTCCAAACAAAAATTAGAGACCGTTAAAAAGTAATGATATGTACCCAGCAATTATATCACTTGACATATAGAACCCCCAATTTGTATTTCAAAAATAAATAAAAATTAATTACGGTTTGTTTTTATTTTTTATGCGAAATAACTTCCAAATTATCAATACAAGCTGATCTCAGCGGGATTCCGCTGCGGGTACAAGATGTATAATACAGTCTGTTTTATACAGATAACAAATTGCGGCTCTTTAGTGGTAAAAACATGAGGTGTTCGAATTATCAGCACTCACTCTCATTTTCAGCCAAGAAAACTTGACCTTTTATGTATGTCAGGACCAGGGATCGGCAAAACTGGATTGGATCGTATCGTTTTTTTCCGATACGATCAGATCCAATATGATTAAAATTTAGGAGTTAGTCCGATCCGATCCAATATGATTAAATTTAGAGGTCAGTCGATCCGATCCAATATGATAAAAATTTTAGGGCAAGTCAATCCGATACGATCCATACACAATCGGTACGATACGATCCGATCCAATACATTTAAATTTCCCCCCTCCGATACGATCGGATGCAATACAGTTAAAATTTTCGCCCCTCCGTACGATCGATCCAATACAGTTAAAATTTTACCCCCCCTCCGATACGATCCGATCCAATACAGTGAAATTTCACCCCCTTTGATACGATACGATCCAATACAGTTAAAATTTTACCCTCTCGATACGATCCGATCCAATACAGTTTTTATTTCACCCTCCTCGATCGCAGATCCAATACGATTTTTTTATTCAAATGCGATCCTGGTCAGGACAATAACTGCCCTATCAATTTTTTCAAATATTTCATACAAATAAACATTTGAAAATATCTTTCAGAATTTCATTTAAAAAAATTGGTTTTGCGCAAGCGCTAACACTTTGAAAGCTTACTTTCTATTTGTTCGCAAGCAAGTGGGAGCAAGAATAAAAATAATGATCGTATAATTTTCTACTTAGCATAAAATTTCGTTCTAAAACAGTTTCAAAGTTTGAAATTTCAAGGCTAAATTCTTCGAAAGTTTATTTTGTTTTTTAAACTAAAAACCGGCGGCTAAGCACCACAATGATGAGCAAAAAACAATGTATTTGTAATCTCGAAAAATTTGTTCGCAAATGGCGTTTTTTTAAATCATGAATTGCTGATCCCCAACTTGGGGCTGCCACTCCATAACCGGAGTGAAAACCTGCTTGCATTCCAGTTTGCATCGTTTGTGTCATAATAAGAGGCTGTTTTCCCATAGATTTCTGTTCTGTGAACTCTTCAGTCAGTTGAACTGATTCAAATCGTTGTGGAGGTGTATCATCTGGGACATGTACGTCTGACAGACGTTCCGCGTCACTTTCTGGCTGATCATTTTGGTTTTGCATGAATCGATTCATCGTTTCACCTGGATTTTCATCCGGGATCCCGGGAATAGTTCTAGCGGGATCTGGAACCAGTTCGCCGTTCATTTCAAGTTCTTCAATTTCCATTTTAATATGAGCAGTTTCAGGAACGCCCACATGAATTGATTTATCAGCATCTTCCCACGCACTAAATGCATTCATGAATCAAAGGCGAATTTCACTGGCTTCAAAAATGTCACTGAGAAGCGAAGATCGGATTTTCCAGTTAAAAAGACGGAAAAGGTGACTGTGAAGGTGAAAGAGAAAAATTTGAATTAAGAGCCCTCAGTTGACAGATCGTGACTATTTGAACAATACAAACAACGCGGGATACCAGCCCCCAATTTAAACCCTGTATTGCAGAATAGGCCGATTTAATTGGTCAGATTTTGGCGGAACAACCAATCAAATGCTCAGAATCCAGATTTTCAAATAGTCACGATCTGAAGGTCAAGGCCCTTGACTCAAGGGCTCTTATAGTCATATAGGCAAAAGCTTCGACTCGGTGAATAAAAAAAAACACTGATTACTGCTTGGAAGATGTGACGATAATTGAAATTATTCTGTCAAAAATTAATCTTTTATCTTATTTTTTGGGTTGGCTTGAAGTCCTAAAAGGGAGAAAAACAAAAATCGGAAATTTTGATTTTTTGAAATTAAAAAAAAAACTTTCGAAAAATGCTGATGTTCAGAATCATTTTCTTGTTTAAAATACAATTTTGCGTTTCTTACAGTATTTTTTCAAATGAATAAACTAATTTCAGATTAACTTATGTTGAAATTTAATTTGTTCAAGAAACATATTCGTTTTGTCAATTATCTCGGCAAATGTTCATCAAAAATTTATCATATTTACTTTTTTGTTTTTAATGTCGCTCAGATTTATATCAATACCATATATTTAACTGAAGGAAATTTAACAGCCAGAGAGATATAAACCAAGTTTGGGCCTTTAACCTCCTCACACCCAGGAACGAGAACTTCGCCTCACACCCAAAAGCCTATCAAAGGCACCTGAGCGCTAACCGGAAAAGAAAAACTGAAACATACCTCACATATTACAATTGGGAGAAAGCAAGATGAATTAAGTGAATACACGTAACATTTTTAATTTCGAGTTTTTGTGAACTAGATACGCAGAGAGAAAAAAATTAGGTTCACTCACCTTTTTTTTTTTTGATTTTTGAAAAACCATACATTTACAATACAATATATTACAAATTTACAAGTGAAACGTTAGCTACTATAACGGTTTCAAATTGAAAAGGAACCCGACCTGTACAAAACAATTACTTCATAATCGCCGGCGCGTCAAATTATCGCAGTAATATGAAAAATAGCAATCAGCTGAAAACTCAAAATCATACCACCTATGTCCACTACATTGAAATCGATTGTCTGTCGGCTAATTTGGTTACATGCCGTCAATTCTCAAATAATATTTTGGAAAATATTTTTTCATTTTTTGATTTTATACAAATCACTTGGAAAAAATTATTTCTCTAAGAACGAGATAAATAAAATTAACTATATAAAAGAACCCTCACATTCTGTTTCAAAAAACTGGCATCAGCTGAATTGATAACATACAAATTACAGCTAAATCAAATTTCCTTAAGGAAGCCTATTTCCGGAATTTAAAAGTACGGGACAGTTTGTAAGGCTGTATTAAAAACAAAATAGGTACGTTCATCTTACACACGTTCTAAAAAATTCGAAAAAATCGCTCCAAATAGCTAAAAAACGTTTTGAGCGATTTGAGGCCCGCGCAAAAAGCTACCTCCTGGACTGTTAAGTGACACATTCAAATTGATAAACAAAACCATTATTCGTGGAAAGCTGATACGATGCGAAACCTAAATGTAATGAATTTTCCTTCCAAAACTTCACTCTAAGTCAAATCCAGTAAATTTTGAAACATCCTCAAAACAATGAAAATATCCAAAATGATTAAAAAGACTTCTAACGCGAAATTGATAACAATACCACAAGTATGCCCTAAATTACCATATTCAGAAAAAAAATTATATAAATACAAATCGATTTTTTGTTGAGCCCACCATCCATAAGGGGTACCTGAAGGGGGACCTTAAAAGGGACTTTAATCAAGTCACTTGATTCTCGGATCACTAGCCAATGTAAGAAGCTGTTACGCAGATCTTTTCATAAGTAAAGCTAATTTGTGATCCAAATTAACAAAAACTGACAGCTTCAGCATGTATAAAACAGGTGAAGATTTAAATGTTAAAAGCAAAAATATAAAAAATAAGAACCAAAAATATTATATCATTTTTTCTCAACGCATATAAAATTTGCTGATTATTATGAATTATGATACTGCACCACAGTCCCAACCTTCTTAAAATGTTTAATGGAATTCTCAATCCCATTTATAAAATGATGTCAATCTCAGCTCTTCACATTAACCTTTGGTCCCAGGTTCGGTCGAATTAGTTCGGATAAGATTGGATCGACTTTTTTTGATCCGATCCAATCCGACCAAGTTTTTAATACTCCTTAATAAAATCAAGTTTTATTATGAGGTCAATCCGATCAAGTTTTTGGGGGTCCTCGATCCGATCTGATCAGGGGTTTCCAATCTGCCTTCTCGACGTTATAGACCCAAAATTTTCATACAAATTATTACCTTATATTTTCCACTGGTACCAATGGTTGTCTATATGTTCTTGGTGGGACTCCTGGTATCGGCGTCGAGGTACTTTCCTGCACACTTCTAGGTGGTGGAATCGGGTTTTTTCGATCTATCGATTTATTAGAATCTGCTGAATCTTCCCCTTTTACTACTAGTGGACCTTCCATTTTTGATGATTTTTCATCAATTTGCGAATAATCGTCCTCTTCTGAAATTAACGGTTCTGGATTTGTGGAAATTACTGGTTTCTCAGCTCTTTGCAACGATAGCGTTTTGGTATCAATGTTTCCTTCGTGATCTGTCCTAAGAATTTCGATCTCAGCAATGGGCCCCATTGACAAGGGGAAAAGTTCTAGATCACCTGCATCCCCTAAAAAGTGTTTTTGTTCATTTCGGTTTTTCAAATTATAATGTTGGTTTCACTAACATCTACTTGATAAGTTAATATTAACCTCAATGATGTAAAATGACTCAAAAACGCGTTAAATTCACTTTTGTGCAAAGTATTTCAACACAATAAGAAAATTCAGTTAGTTTATTGTCCAAAAATACCTATAGAAATAAAAACGCCGACAAGTAGCGCTAGAGAGAATTAATCCGAAATTTAAACAATTTTCAAAAACTACAGCGCGAGTCTTTTCGAATTCTCCGCTTTTTCACCCAGGCAGCTAGACAGCCAAAATTGCTTATACTTTGCTTTAGATTTCGGCTGTTTAGCCGTCTGGGTAAAAAAGTGGAGAATTCGAAAAGACTCACGCTGTATATTACATATTGACAATATGATAATGATTAACTGGAACAAAACTGATTTTTTCTTCAAATAGCCACAATTACAGTTGTCACTGTAGTGCAAGAGAGTTGATAGCTTGGAAAAAATCTTGGAATAAAAGATAATAATTAAAGAAAAACTTCAATTAATTGCCTCAAGGCATAATTTTTTAGAAAAAATTTCAAATTCACCGTTAAGAACAGAAAATAATCTCGAAAATTGAATAAAATAACTGGCGCTAGAGTCTAGGGTTAATTTAAATTGAGAGAATTATATTTCCGATTTTTTTGGAATTGACAATAAAATCAAGTTGTTCATCAAACTACTAGAAACTTGTATATAATGATTACCTTCTACCCCAATTTTATCAAGTTGCTGCTGGAGATTTTGCTTTGGGTCAATAACGCCAATTTGATAAGAATGATCGATCATTTTGTCCGCCATAGGCATGTTGTTGATACCAAGAGAATTTAAAGTATTCACCATAACGTCTTGGTTCAATGGAACGCCTTCGCCCGTATCTGCGCCCCATGGTTCTGGGACTGATGAAAATGGAGAAAATGGAGCATCAAATGAAACTTCGTTTATCTTTACTTTGTCCTCTGAAAAATATATTTGAATAGTTCCAATTAATGAGACGCAAGACGCTCCTTTTATAGTAATAATAAAATGGTCGCGGTCCTAAGCATTTTTGCGCAAGGGTAGGAATCAGGGAAAATCAAACTAGTCATTTTGTAGGAAATTTTACGGAAATTATGTTATTTCTTTAAATTCCTAATATACGCAATTCCTAATATACGCAATTCCGAATTGATCGAAAAAAAAGTTGCTCAAAAGTGACTTTTAACCCCGGAAATGGAATCGCAGGGTTAATTAACATTATCGGATTTACTTTTCGATTTTTTGGTCTTCAGGGACTTTCAAAATTGGTCCTGATGAATTGTTGCCACTCAAAGTAGTCAAATAACTTTACGCGTAATAAATTCATAATAATGTCCAGGTTCAGACTTTTTTTCTATTATTTTTGACGCTAAATTGTTCGATGAACCCGAAAATCAAAATAAATTTGCTTAAAAAAATCATCGAAACAATTGGGGATATCAATAAACATGCCCGGGTGCCTAAAAAATCTGTTTCCATATTCTTTTAAAAGCAAAAAATATTTCTATAAAAACCCGAGCATCGTAACTTACGATTTGTAAGAGATCTCTCAACCTCAGATTTCGCCTTCGCGTTTGAACTTATTTTCGAAGCTCTTATTCGTCGATTTCGTTATATACGCTTTCTCATTAGCCAAATTCCGTTCAAACGCTGCCCAAAAACAGGAGGCCTATAGCCTATAGGCTATAGCTTATAGGTTTCAATCATTGATTTTGAAGATCTCAATGAGCATCATATGAAAGATGATGCCCGTACTAATAAAATTTTTTTTAATCTTGGAAGAATTTCTTCAAAACATGAATGAGTCATAAAAGTGATAAACGTAGGTTCCAACTCTGTTTTCGTGAAAGTTGTCTTCAAAAACTGCAAAATATCAACGACCACACGGAGGTGCTTTGAGTGACCACCATTTGTTCGCCGTGCTTGACCCCAATTCACACCTGTCATTTTTTCTAAGCCATTTTGATAGGGAAATTTATTGTTGGTCACTTAAAGCGCGCGGTTTACGTGACAAATTTTCTCAACTCCAGGCTAATACCGCCGCCTGCCCTCAAAGCCGGACGCGTGTTTAAGTGACCAATTTTTTGGGCTCACTCGGATGTAGCTATAGATTTGATTTTGATTTGAACTTCCCCACCCTCTTAGCACACAGCTTCACCGAGTTTGACGGCACCTCCCATCTTAGGCACCAGCCCCCTCTGTTTTTGTGCGTAGATCCCCCAGATTTTTTCAGCGTGTGGCCCTCCCCCCAGTGTGCAACTCAGGATAATGAGAGGCTTTGTGGCGGTTGTTACAAACCACACGATTTTCAATTGGATTAGGCTCTGAGAAGTACAATGCGCAAGCTTTAAACTCTAGAGAATTGTTTGTGCATTTCGAAATTATGTTTGTCGGGATTTTGGATTTAAGTGACCGCAATTTTGATCTTGACTTTCAAATATATGGGGCGTGGGCTTCATAACTTAGAGTTGATCAGAAAAGTTGTTTTCCAATCATAAAGAAAGTTATAAATGTACCGAGTGACGCGAAAAAATTTGGGCAACTTGACAGGCGCGCTTTAAGTGCCGCAATTTGTTGACAATTTTTTTTTTTTTTTTTTTGTTTAATTTCACGCTGTGTTTGTGTTTTAAAGCGCGTGTCGCTTTATGTTACAATTTTTGGTCACTAAGAGGTACTGCACGGGAACCATTTGAAGCTAATGGGAACTGTGAGAAATTGTTGAAATTACGTAATATTTGATGTAACTGTGGTTCGTTGAATTAAGCTTCTAACAAAAAAAAATTAAAAAAAAGTAGTGGTAAGGGCTATTTCCAGTTGTCTTTGATGTAATGTGCTGAACAATATTGTTCTGTCGTCAGGAGTCTTGTCATGAATTTCAACGCTACAAGTCTTGAGATGTATTTGTGTTAAGTACAGGGTCATTTATTTGTATAATATCGCGTGATTATTTTCAAAAAGTTTCCTGTATTTTGTATTGCGGTTGCTCGCTAATTATTCTCTTGGGGCAACCTTGACTTGCCGTCTATCCTTTCAGATGGTATTCATTATAATATCATTATGATATACCGTATATGGATTCCCGACGCCTCAGAGTCCGGGTTGGTAAAAAGGATGGGGATAGCAAGGGGGAGGGATCGATCCTGGGGAGGGGATGGGATTGAAACTGAGTGGGGCTATCCGCTATTTATCTCTATGCTATCTCGCTTTATCCCCATATATCTCCCAGTCGTATCCTCATCTCGAACCCCCGTTTTTGAAAGCATGATCGAAAGTGTTATTCAGTGAAATTTCAAGATACAAAGTTGACGTATAAATGAATATGACCATGCAAGGGGCGGGGCAATTTTGAAAGTTTACGGCGATATTGGGGCAACTTTTCGCTTCGATTATGACAGAGAAGTAAGTTTTTCTTAATTTGGAAACAAACGCGGCAGCGTTCAGATGGATGTCTTTGGGTTGAAAAATAAATTTGGTGAAATCTAGAGTAATGAGGCGCTGAACGTAAAAAGTCTGTTCAACTATAGGTTCTTTTTATCCGTATTGTTATTCTAACAGTGTTTCGGCCAAAATGGTAACCATTACAACTATTTTTGAGTAGTTTGTTCAACGGCCAAGCGAAGAATTTTGTTTGATTTCTTCAAATTTCTTTTTCCCAAATTGATTCGGACTTTTGGTCTATTACTTTGTTCTGAAACTCTCTTGTCGGTTAATAATATAAGCAACATAAAAAACAAATTTGAAAAACAAAATTGTCGTCATCGATCAAAACTACTAGCGATTTTTCGTTTTCAGTCTTTGATTAGGGATAAAACAAATGCATCGGTTGTTTTTGATCAACGCCACTTATGAATGAAATAAACACACTTTTTGGTAAAAAAATAAAAATTTTCGAAAATTATGATTATTTGCCCCAAATAAACTTGATTTTTTCGAGAAAAAAACTTAAAAACTGATGCAAAAAAGAGATGCCGTCTTGATCCGGGATTTTTTTTTATCCTCAGTTAACCCGTCCTTGTTGAACTTATTTTTCACCAGTTTTTTTGGGTAGCATACATCACAGATCAGATGGTTCATATTACACTTGTTCAGAATTATATTATTATTTAATACTATTTGTCTACAATATGGAAAAAATTGATGAAAATTATTTGGGCAGCGCGTTTCAGACAATTTAAAATGAAAAGTTCGAAAACAATTCGAAAATTTTTCGTTTTTCAAACTGTCTGACCCATCTTTAGCATGACGCGATTGAACATTTACATACTAAATTTCCGGGAAAAATGCGCGAAACATAATCATTTGAGGGGCGTGCGGCTTGAAAATCGTAAAACGTTTGGTTGTACGGTACCGGTCCAAAATTTCGATTTTCGTCTTTTTCACTCTGATTTCATTCAGCCGGGAGATATCAGAATTCTTAAATGTTATGTACTAATAATGAGCTTCAAATCGGCCAAAGGCCGATAAAAGAGAATTCTATGTTTTTGATTTAATTTTGTTAAAAAATGAGCCCCAAATCGGACGAAGGCCTTTAAAAGGGGATTTTATGTTATTTATTAAATTTTGTCAAAAATGAACCCCAAATCGGCCAAAGGCCGATGAAAGAGGATTCTATGTTTTTGATTAAATTTTGCTGGAAAATGAGCCCCAAATCGACCGAAGGCCGATGAACGGGATTTTATGTTTTAATTTGAATTTTTTAATTAATAAACCCAAAATCGGCCGAAGGCCGATAAAAAGGGATTTTATGTTTTTGATTCAATTTTGTTGAAAAATCAGCCCAAAATCGGCCGAAGGCAGATAAAACGGGATTTTATGTTTTGAATTTTATAATAAATGAGCCTCAAATGGACCGAAGGCCGATAAAACGGGATTTTATGTTTCAAATTTTTTAATAAATGAGCCCAATATCGGCCGAAAGCCTATAACAGGGGATTTTCTGTTTTTAATTAAAATTTTTGAATAAAAGAGCCTCAATTTTTAATTAAAACTAAAATTTGAGAATAAGAAATTTTTAAAAAACCATATTTTAAAATTTTTCTTAATTCGAAAACTTTCTTTGAATATAAATATTTTCGCAGAAGATAATTTTTTTACAAATTTTCCCAAACATTTGACAATTATCTCCAAAATTTGACAATTAATTTCAAATTCGACAATTTTTAGAAAATTTTTTAGAAAAATCGTCGAATTTAAAATTAAATGTCAAATTTTTGGGGAAATTATCAAGTTTTTGAGACAATTTAAAATTTTTTAAAAAAATTGGAAAATTTGTTAAAAAATTGTCAAATTTCAAACGAAGAAATCTTTTGAAAAATTTAAAACAATAAAGCAAATTTATTTTTGCGAAAATATTCAAATTCAAAGAAAGTTTCCGAATTCAAAAAAATCCAAATATGGTTTCAAAAAAAATTTAAATTCTCAAATTTCTGTTTAATTTGGAAATAAATTGAGCAATCCAAAAAATTTTCAAATTTTAAACAATGTTTCAAATTTTGGAAAAAAATTAATAAATTTTCTATAAATGTTTTTTTTTAATTAAATAAAAGACATAAATTTCTCTTTAATACGCCAATTTTTCTTTCTTTTTCGGCCAATTTAATCTCCTTAAATCGGCCAATTTTTTTTTCCATTTTGCATAATTAGCTTTTCTTGTGATTAAATTAGAAGTCGACACCTAGCCACGTGTGTAATAAAGATGCACGCGAGTTCAATTTCCTTAAATAACATCTTTGTTCATTCTTAAATTTCATGAGAAAAAGTATTTTGAGTTAATAAATATCGCCAAAAAGCCTACACAGTTTCACGATTTTTAGCTAAAATATTTCGAGGACCCATATTATCAAAAGTGCCGATATCGCCGAAAACCCTTCGTAATTTCACGATTTTTAACTAAAATATTTCGAGAGTCCATATTGCCAAAACCGCCGATATCGCCAAAAAACCTTCATGGTTTCACGATTTGAAGCTTGAATATTTTAAGTGCTCATATCGCCAAAAAACCCAAGCAATTTTACAGTTAAAAATTTACAATAATGATTTTTTTCCAAGATATAATACTTTTATTGATGCAACGTTACGATATTTCATCTTCAAGTTAATAATATGATCCCGCAAAAATGAGTAAATCTTAAGTTTTATAAGATTTTCCCTATGCCCGAGAATATTTTTTCCGTCTTTGTTTAATTCGAAGGAAATCCATTAAGTGATAACAGTTAAGATGCCACAGTCAATTTATTTTGTCTTGTTTTGTCAAAATATTGAAAGCCACATTCATTCGGAAGCAAAGATTTGTGAATAATTTATATTCCATTCAAATCTGCATCCCGAAATATACTGTATTTTATAGTTTAAAATGTATTTATCTATAACCTCCAGTGCAGGAGAAGGGTCTTTATCGCCGAATTTGCCAATAATTTTCAGGATTAAATTTCCCAAATTTATTTTTTGAGTTTCATTTGATTGCGTTTTGCAGAGTAATTAATTTTACGCATTTTGGTGATTCGATTCATTCGAACCAATTTTGATAAACCTTATAAAAAAAATATTGTTGAATACATGATGTCATTTCGTATGCTTACGCGATTCATTTTTGAACAAATATTTCAGACTCAGAGCCGGTCCCCCCCTTAAAATATTTCAGACTCTGAGCCGGTTCCCCCCTCAATAATATGTGATCTTGAGCCAGTGGTTCCCTTTAATAACTGAATTTCAGAACCGGTCAACCCCTTAATAATGACCATTTAAGACCAGAACCCTCTTAAATATACCAGTCTCCCATCTTAAAAATATTTTTTTGGAAATTTGGGGATAAAATGATGCCTCCCCCCTTGGATCAATCCCGTTTTTTCGGGGATAAATGGGGAGGGATTCATCCCCATCCCCTAGGGTATCCATCCTAAAGGGGATGGGGATTGGAAATTTGGTCGGGGATACATCCCTTTACAAATGCTCAGATGCAAATGTACTCTGAGGCAGGGGTCGCAACATCTGAAATTTTTTGGATCGATCGGGGATGCGCATCGGTCCGCCTTAAATTTTTTTGGATCGGATCGCGCATCGGGTCGCCTCAAATTTTTTGCTGCTCTGAGGGTCGGTAATCCATATCTTTTCGAAAATGTGAATGGGACGCGAGACGCTATTTTAAAAATTTATTTCAAAACTATTCTGACTTACTTTTGCCAAAATTTTTGATGTTATCTGGGCTCATGACTTCGATAATCTTGGAGTCATCTTCATCCTTTATAATTTTTTCTTCGAGTGTAAATTCTTTTTTAGCTGCATTAGCCTTCTTTTCAGCTTTGCGCTTTTCGATCTTGATCTGCTTGACCTTTTAAAAGGCTTTCAATTAAATTTTATAACTTAATTTTGAGATCAATACAAGATATTTCTGATAATTTTTAAAATTAACTACTACGGGCCAAAACGAAAACATATATGCTAAAAAGTTATCAAAGAGTTTTTTCCATGAGAGGTTAAATTTTTTTTAACCCTTGCAGCCTGCAAGTTGCAGGCCCAAAGCTATTCAATCGGTTTATTATTATGTAGATGACCGAAATGCATAACTTATGCAGCATGAACTAATGGTTGTAAAATTTGAGATAAAAATCTCTCATATAGTTCGCAATTTATGCTTTATGAATGTAGTTCAAACGTTCATGCGACGAAGCAGTCAAAATTTATTAAAACTCACTTTTTTCGTGATTTCCCGTATTATTAGCCACAATAAGAGATAAAACAGCTCTATTGATTACAAACCCTCAGAGGACATAACCTGAATATTTGAATGATAAAAACAACGCGGGATACTAGCATCCAATCAAACCCCTGGATTGCAGAATAGGCCGATTTCATTGGTCAGATTTGGATGGAATCAACCAATCAAATGATAAGATTCCGCAATTTTTAATATTCAGGATATGTCCTCTAAGGGTCTGTAATCCATATCTTTAAAATAATTATCGACAAGAAAAAATCAAAGAAGCATGTTCTTAGGAAATGACTTTTTTAATATATCAATGCTTTTACCGCCTATTGAATCTTCTTTGATAATCGATTTCCAAAATGGTAAACTCACATTTGGTTCTTGATCAACTGAAAACCGTTCCTTTTCCTGGAAATCTATTTTTGTGGTACTCCCTGACCCCTCAGCTTTTAAATTATTTTCCTGCGTGACTTTATCTTTTTGTCCCGAAGCTTCCATCAAATTATTTAATCTATTTTTGATCCCGTCGCCTGTTTTCGGGGTATAACATTTTCATCGATAATTTTTTTGTGGACTTACTTATTTATTAGTATTTAAAAAGCCTATTTTTAACTATTATACTCATCGTGAAAGGTGTTCTTAGCGGTCGATGATTCATGCGTAGGTTGGAGTTGAATAATAGCATCACTCATAATAGCGCCATGTTAACCCTCATCTGCGCTCAGAACCGACCTCCTGATTACTATAGTACCGGTATAGAGAAATGTGTAGGCGGAAAAATCTTTTATTTTCAATGAAAATTTCTAGAATACATTCTAAATGCTTTGAAAATTTTATTTTCTCATTGACTACAATGGAATTATGAAAGTGTATTTCTGACAAATTTTGTGATATCAACACACCCATATTTCAATTGTATAGCTATTTATGCCTTTATAACTGAGTTTTTATTGCCTACGAAATTCTCATGGCAAAAGATAGGGGAAACAGTCGACGAAAAAAATTATCGATGAAAATGGCATACCTCCCTGTTTCATTATTAGTTATTTCCTCAGTTTTTTCCTCCTCAGGTTTTGGTTGTTGCTTATAAGTCGGAGTCGTTTCAATAACCTTTTTTAAACCTTGTTCTGTAATCATACTACGTTCAAAATCGATATCCATGGGATTCAGGATTGGACCAAGCTTACTTTTTTTTATTTTTTCCTTCAGTTCTTCGTTTTGACCATTTGATTTCATAGCTTCGATCTAAATAAAATTTATGGGGGGATTGTGGGTGCAGTAGTTATTTTGGACCACGGTCGCATTCGGTATTTTTTCAATTGCACCTGACCATCAAGCACCTCGGAATCGTTTGCGATTAAAAAAACACCAAAATTATTTCTGGATATTTTTTCTAGAAACATGAAAATCGCTTGCTCCACTGAATTCCGAATAATGACAGATGATCAAAAACAAAATAACCCAGTAGTGATCAATTTTCACGAGATCCAGACCAAAATAAATGTGGAAACTTTTGACCAATATTCTAGAAAATTTCCAAAAAATATCGTTCGGACTTGCATAAAAACGGAAAATAATTTAGATATGGTATCATTTCAGAATACAAAAACATCAACTCGCAAGAAAAGTAATCTAAATGAAAGTATTTCAATATGAATTGTTCCAGATTTTGCGCCCTTTTCAATATTTCAATTTTAAGCCTAAACAATTAATAATGCGGCCATTAAATCAGCATGAAATAGTGATTGCGAAAATACAAAAATATAAAAATTATTTAAATTCCTTGGTTCAAACTTAATAAGGTAATAGAGAAGGATTATAAAAAAGAAAAAAGTCGATGTACCGTTCGTGAGTATATTTTTTTGTAAAATAATCTACATTTTGCCTATATTTAACTAATAGCAAGGAATTTTCAAAAATATTTTTCGGGCGATTAAATAATTATAAAAAATAGCTTGTTGCAATTGTGAGAATTTTTTTCTGACCAATAACGCATTATGTGATTTTTGGATACGTGGATATGACGATACTCAATGGAAAGAATACCACAATTAGTTTATGCATTTAAAGGTTGATGTGATAATATTCTAAAAATGAATCAATTTTTTGACTTCTCAGGGTTACGGACTACAAATATACAATGGAAAAATAAACTTCACTCAATTCTCACAAAAGATATTTGAGTTTTAAAAGCCTTATTTTCCCCAGCAATTGCTGGAAGCACCCACAACCCTCTTACTCTTGTGAGCAGATAAAAAAAGTCCGCCAAGGCACCAGAGCCACAATTGTGGCTCAACTTGAATGTTGTTCACAAAAGACTTAAGGCCAGTTGGAATTTTAATTTTGTCTGCATACAGGAAAGTTGAAAGGTCATATTTGCATTCGTACATTTCATATCTAGGAATTTAATTTTGAGTTCTAGAAAAGACTAGTGATGAAAAGCAAGTTACCATCATCACGTGAACACCGGTCACAGTTGTCGCTACAATTTTATTTCTGTCTGAAAACAATGCACAAGAATCTGGCCCTAACGTCTGTTTTGTCGCTCTTGATTATAATCTCAAACAAATCAATGAATTTAATGATAAGTAAAAATTTGATTGAAAAAATCATGATTTTTGATGAAAATATTATTTTTTCCCTATAAAAGCAATAATGGCATTTCCTATTATTTCGAGTATATGTAATGAAGTACCAATGTGACAAATATTAAGATTGTTAATTCACTTTATATAACTAAATTTTTCACGGATACTTGAAGTGAAAATTTAAGATATTTCACTTTCCAAAAAAAATGTCCTGCCCCTAATACCAATAAATTTTTATTTCAACTGTTAGCAAGCACAAACACTGTTCCTAAAAACTGCTAATCTCACATTTGATTGTCTGTCCAGTTCCGAAAATAATCTTTTAACGGAAGTGAAATACAAGGCCAAAATCCGGATAAATCAACTCACCGTAATGACGGAACACAAACATTCGAAGAAAAAATTCCAATTATTTTCTTGAAACCGAGAAATCTAAATTCTTTATAAATGTATTTGAAACAAACAGATTCCTCGATCCATTTTTGTCTTATTCGATGATTTAAGTATGTCTGGACCACAATGTGCTCTGGTATCTCACAAAGGTGAAGGTGATTACCGTCGGCGAAATATCTTGCTGAAAAATTGGATACTGGAGTAAATCAATCAAAAAATATATGAATTAACTGGGTCTATCACCTTTGGAACCTTACGATCGCCCAATAAAGGCGAATTAACTGTATCTATTACGGTGCTTGCTGGGGTTTTTCAGCCAACATTTTTATTTAATTCGGCTTTTGAAAACGACACATCCGATTGAGTTCTTAGATAAGCTATCTAAGATAGCTCTAACTGAGCACAAATATTTAGAGAATAAATAAATTAACAATAAAATGGTTCGAATCAGACCATTGTTTCCGATTTTTTACAAAAACTGATAAT
>SCLH01000296.1:229624-285715 GCA_004367855.1 Oikopleura vanhoeffeni | reverse complement strand
TTTTTGTTAAAAAACTTTTTTGTTAAAAAATGCTGTTTTTGTTAAAAAACTTTTTTGTTAAAAAACCCCCTGCCGTAGAAATCGTATAAAATAAAATCTAATAAATCCGAGACGGTGTTCGAAAGCGTATTTTAGGGCTCCTAAGTAAAAAATAATAAATTTTACTGTTATTTTGACACCATGGAAGCAAACGCGCGTTTTTTGAGTGTTTTTTCAAAAGACGATTTATAAAGTAAAACTAATCAATCTGAAGAAATTCAGATTATACAAAGTAAGCTGAAAAGTGGCAACTTGTCTTCGAAAAAGTTTTTATTCGAAAATTTCGAAGTGGCAAAAAGTTTCTCATCAAGACAAAAAAAATGAAAATGTGCAAATCTGTCAAAATGCACCGACCCCCTTAAGAATGAAGACGTTTATTGTTAAATAGTTTATTTCTGTATTTTGTTTGATGCAGCAACAGCTTTTTAACAAAAATAAGGATAGAAGAGAAATTTTCATAAAAAGCACAACATTTTTTTCATCTAAACATTCTCGTATAAAGTGGTCAGTAAAAACAGAGTTGCGTCAATAGCATTTGAAGTTTTTTCCGTGAACTGCGATACAGGTGGGGGCAATATCGCCGAAAGTTTTTTGCCAAAAAATTTCGCCGATATCGGCACATTTGGCGATATGTGGACAAAAATTACTTTTATGTTCAAAAAATGAAAAACGCGTAGGCGTTCGAAATGACGTCATTCGTCATACATTTTTTGATTTTATTTGGAGTTTCACAATAGGTTCGAATGGAGTGAATGACCAAAATGCGTAGAATTTAATACTCCACCAAACGCAATCAAATTAAAGTTGAAAAAAATAAATTTGGGAAATTCAATCATGAGAATGACGTCATTTATGACGTGCAATTGCGTAGGTTTATTTGGCGATATTGGGCTGGCGATAATATTAAGACATATAAAATTTAAAGAATTCATTTTGTTAAACATTATTGATGTTACAGTTAGTATGTTCAATATTCTTTAACTGACTACTTTATAATGAAACGACACTTTTTGATAACTTTTTCCCATTAAAAATTGGACTATCCATTTGGCTGATTCGCCTACGCACATATCGCATGCTGAATATCATTTAGCCAATCAAGTAAGTAAAAGGCACGCCGTTTATATTTTGGCGTTTGGAAACGACTCATCTCATTGATTTTTTAGATGGCTTAAAATGACCACACATATTTAGAAAAAATTACAGTAAAAACAATAGTAAGAAACATTACAGTTAGAAGTGTGTGCTATTTACTACTGAGAGGCACTTTGATTGGGAAAAAGATGAAGTTTCCCAGATTAGTCTCGTAAATTATTTAATTAATTATTTCAAAAGTGAATCATAGGTAAATCAGAAAGCAGTACGAAAACATTATTATCATTATTCGAATCAAAGTCTTATTTGAATTATGATCATTTGAAACATTGATTTTACTTTAGGTAACTAAGGGACTCTTGGTTTACATAAAAATACATATCATATTCAGTTTATATCCCTTTATGATATCCCTTTATCACACTTTTGTTAGAAAATGCTGCTGAGAGGTTTTTATATGCTTAAATATACTAGAAAAATCTTCTAACAGCATTTTCTAACCAAAGTGTGATAAAGGGATATAATTCATTGAATGCATTTCATTACTAAATATAAGAGTTAACAACAAAAGTTGGTCATTTTAAAAAATACTCAAATTTAGAATTTTAGCTCTCTTCCTCCGTCGTGTTTGAAAATTTGAATTTTATTTTCAAATTTTATGTGGTCGACTTGTCTAGTGTCTCAATTTTTGGTTTTTATTGTCCACACTAAATTTGGCCGAAATCAACGTTGAGCACGCTTTAACGCACAATAACAGTTTTGAACAAAAGCTAAGTTAGCTAAAGTAAGCTAAAGCTAACTAGGCCCAGCAAATACTCAAATGAATAAAAGGGCTAATAAGGCCTACCAATTATTCAAATTTAAATATGTTTTTTGTGGGTATAAATTTAGCGTGGGTTAGAGTCTAACGGTGAGACTGAAAATCTAAAAAATTACTAAAAAAGCCCAGCAAGTACCGTACTAGACAGAGCTCACTAAAAAACCAATAAGACATTTTGCAATAATACGCATTTGTTAATTACTAACAGTATTGCATTATGAATCATAATTTATGATGGATATACATTTTTCTTTAGTTTTCATTTTGAAGTTTTGTGATACATAAATGTTTGCATCGGAATATGTCATATCCCAAATACGTCCAATAATATATAAGTTATATTATATGTATACCCTTTTCGGAACTGAACTCTATCTCAAAAACGCTTACTATCTCTATAGCGCGTGTTCGAATCCCACTAATGTTGTCTTAGTGATTATATTGAATATGATTATAGGCAAAGGTCTTCATAATGGAACCGCTAAATTTTATCGGTGTGTAATCACTCAAGCAATCACTAAGAAAATCATTTAGACAACATCAGTGGGATTCGAACATGCGCTGTAGAGATAGTAAGCGTTTTTGAGATGGAGTTCCGTTCCGAAAAGGATATAACAAGAAAGATTACTACTAGAACTCTAGTAGGCAACATCTAGCGAGACGAGTTGGGTCTGTAATTTTTTTACTCAAATAACGGACGCATTTAGGATATCTAAGCATGGGATTTCTAGGTCTGGCAATTCGCGTTAATGTTTCAACTTATTTTAAGAGCTCTTATCGGTCAACGTCGGTATTTCCGGTGATTCTATTGGCCGAACGCGCATCGCCAACCCCAGATATTCTTATATTTTATATTATAAAGAATACAGGAAATTCACATTCAGTATAAATAGTACTGATCATTCAACATTTATAGTAATTTGGGGCTTATGATAAGCCGCTTATCAGAGAAATAGCATTCGGAGTTGGGCCAATTTATATAAGTTAACATTGTATAAATTAATTATCACTGATTACAAAATTCTATCATTTTATAAAATTAAATTTTATTCAGAATTATATCTGAAAATCCCGGAAATTTTTTTTTTTTGTAAATCAACCCAAAATTTAAGCTTGATTTACTAAAAAACGCCTCTTTCGGGATTTAAGATATAGAAATTTAATTTACATACAAAAACAACGCTTCAGTCTCGGAAAAATAAAAATAAAATACATTTTTTCTGCTTTCAATTTTCATGAACTATTTTTGTACCATTTTTGAATATTACCGAAAAATATATTTATCATAACGAAAACTTGCCTCGACTTGATTTACTGATCCCTACCCCAAAGAACCTCCCGCATCGAAAAATCAGACTCAATAGCATCTTATAAAACAAAATTTTACTAAAACTTAGGTAACTTTCGATTTTATATTATTACTAAAATGTTACTAAAATATTGGTCAAATAAAAACTAAACAACCATTTTTAAAAGTACAGTTTATAGCCCTGTTGTAAATATTGCACAATTTTTTTTTTTTACTAATTTTTTGAATTAGTTTAATTTGCTAAATACATTCACGAATTCAATTTAATAGTCAGGTTTTGGCTTCTTGGCTTTTTTCTGTTCCATTTTTTTAAAAATGACAAGAATTTATCTCTATTTTTTCATTTTCATCAAATTCATTGAAAAAGTCATATCGTCCTCAAGTCATTTCGTCGACTAGTCATTTTGTACTCTAGTTCTTTTGTTCTCTAGTCATGTTGTCCTGGAATAAACAAAATATTTCCACATCTCAAAATGTTGTCCTTGTACTGTATAAAATAACGTCATTTCCGAAACATTGTTGTCTAAAATCTGGCCTAAAATCATTTTTGACGTTAGCTTATTTTTTGAACAAATAATGGACATTGTCCATTGGACAATATATTTATCAAAAGCGTTTATTGACCCTTTATAATTGTAAGCAAACAATTTTGAGTAAAAAGTTTTGATGATTTGAAATTAGGAAATTCTAAAGTCAAGAATGGTTATCGAATCTTGTCAGGTCATTTTAACCTTAAATTTTTAACTCGTAGGATTTTTTTTTGGTTTTCAAATCGAAAAAAATCCATTTTACGGTCAAATTTTCAGCATTTTGGAGGGGCATTACAGTATGTCCCTGGAGTTTCCGAGGGATAAAATGTCCATTTTTTGACCTCTGAACCGATTTTTCCCAGCCCATTTAAGGGGGTATGCGACTCTGATTTGACATTTTCTCGGTTAATTATCGAACAACTAGAGCTTATGAGAAAAAACGAAAATGCCAATTTGTAGATCTATCTTTAATCTTGCGAAAAAGTACATCAAAAATAATTTTTGACCATTACACCAATAGGTACAGTATCGTAACAAGGTGACATTTTCAAAACTTCAAATCTATCTCTCCAGACGGTATATCAAATTGAGCTCAATTTTCACAGATCACGTAATGGTAGTAATTTACTATATTAATATAAATTTTTAATCGAGAGCTTTTTTGATCGGCGACTGAACAATTCCTAGAACGCCAAATAACCGACGATTTTTAACATTTCAGACTTCAAAATCTATCTCCTCCGAGGATATGTTTGCAAAATGGCTCAAATGTTTATCAAGTATTCCTCAGAAAATATGCAAGAGATAATCGAGAGCTTTTTTGCAATTTCGAGCTCAAACTCGAAATATGATTTTTTTGGTCATTTTCCGAAAAAAAAGTGCTTAAATTTTTTCGAAAGTAGGCTCAAAAGAAATCCAGTGAAACACTGATGAGAAAGTGGGCTTACGTCAAGTCGATATTTTGAAGTTTTAGTGGTCAAATTTGAGCAAACGTTATTTTTTAACTTCATCTTTTAAAAAATAATTAAAAAAATGCGAAATTTTTTTTTGATGATCGGGTTCTTAGAACACTTAATTATCACCCCGTATCAATTTGGAGCATTTTAATGCCTCTAAGGTCTTTGTTAAATCAGAGTCGTATACCCCCTTAAGGAATAGTGGTCTTTATGTTTTGAGGTTCTTAAAATTCCATAAAATTGCTAGGAAAAAACTAAAATTGAGTAGAAATATGATAAAAATTTCTAAAAAATCTTCGAAACTTTCATTTTTTTAAAGAGTGATTAGCTTAGGTAGTTTTTTTATAGGGGCGACAGATTTCATTTTTCACCACGGACTAACCGTAAGAGATATTGAAAAACGTTTTTTTGGCCTCAGCTTTTTCAGTTGAATGCAAAAAACCGTTTTTCAATATATCTTACGGTTAGTCCGTGGTGAAAAATTAAATCTGTCGCCCCTATAAAAAAACTACCTTACGAAACCGTTGAAACCTTATTTTCAACTTGAATCAAGTTACATGATGTAACGCTCAATTTGATCGGACAACATGTTTTTTATCCGTTTTTTACTTCTGGTTCACTAAAAACATTGTCATAATAGGCTATTATTAATAGCTATTTCATATATTTCGCAAACCAAGCAGTTTGACGGTGACACGTGAGTCCACTGTTTTTTAGATGGCTACAAACGGCAGCGCAACTCCCAGTAAAAAGTATCAAAATATCAGAAAGATCGTAATATGTATGTGCCGATTCCGACTTATCTCAACTGCCGTTTGTATCGATCTAAAAAAACAGACCTAACCCAATTTTTAGTTTTGAATCTTCGTGGTTCAAATTATTCGTAACACTTTGATTCTGTATCATTCTGCTGATTTTCTTGTGATAATTTTTTTATATCTGATTTCTAATGTGTTTGATCAAAATTTTACGTTTTTTCATGTCAGGGTTAAAAAAGTGCAATTTCCATCTTATTTAATTAATCAGTAACTGTTTATAATAATTATAAACTAGACTAAAAAATTAGCTCTTGTTTGCCAACATTCGTATTTTTTCGCATTAGGTCAAGAACTCTAGTTTCACAGTGTAGATTTTTGAGAACTTACAAATGTATTATCCGCTTGAAAATGAGACATCGAAACGTTGCTCTTAATACATTTATTAAATAAATTTTATTTACAGTAAATAAAACAACGAAAGTTTCTTGAGAGCCAAGAAAATCTGAACCAATCACAGCGCAGGAATATAAAACACTCTGGAAAGTTTCTCAAATTTAAAAATAAATTATTTTCATCGACTATTCTAGACTTTAGTCTTTAGAGAAAAACTACGGTACTAAATTCGACTGTGTTTGCATTTACACAATTTTAATTATTTTCTTAAAATTTACAAACTGTGGAATTCAAACACTGAAATTTACATACTATTCAGTGAATATAAAAGCAATGAATTTGCCATGCGTGTGAACGTCAATTAGACGTGTTTCCGAGTGAATAGTATTCACTCGGAAAAACGTCTAATTGACGTTCACACGCATGGCAAATTCATTGCTTTTATACATTTTGAAACTGCCAAAAAATGTAGAAATAATAATAAAAAACAAATCCTTCCAAAAATTTTGTTTGGTGAATTACCAGTGGTAATAAAGCTTTGTACAGGTTTATTATAAAAAATGCGCTAAAGGTTCCAAAAAATATTAAAAATTGTTTTAAGGGGGTAGCGGTCGCACTCTTTTTAGGGTACTTTCGGGTGTAAAAATAGCACGAAATTGCTAGGGGCATAAACTTATTGAAAAAAAAATCCAAAAAAAGTTCGAAATTTTCATTTTTTCAGAATTTTTCTGATATTTCTTTTGGCAAAACATTGAAACCACTTTTCGACCAGAAAAACTCAAAATATCAAAAAAGCTGTAAGCAGATTTTTTGATCAGTGAAACTCAAGCTGAATTTGGTGGTACTTTCGACTAAATCCGACGACTTTTATTTTCGAGTTTTCACTTCCGTTACTAAAATGCATTCTCTAGAATTCAACGAAAATTTAAATTCTGTCATCATATTAACAAACATAGGAGCGTCGATAAGTCTCTTGAATAGGGAAAATCTTGAAATTAGGCGGTTTTTCGCAGTTCTAGAAAAAACTATTGGACATTTAAAATCTCGATCATATTACAACCATAAGTGTTTCCGTGGTTCATACAAGTTTGAGTGAATCGTATGCAAGCTCTAGGAGGAGATAGATTTTGAAAATTCGGTTAGGTGTTTCTAGAACTCGCCGCATGGTGGTCACCAGGGCGACCAAAATTATTTGTAAATTATTATTGTAGACTAAGGATAGATCTACCAACTGGCTATTTCTCAAAATTTCTAAGCAGTTTATTTATCTGGTAAAGTGGAGTACAAAAGTACATTTTTGCGACCGCTACCCCTTAACCTCCGGGTTTCGTGATAAAATCATGAAAATTGGACAGGAAAAAAATCGGTTGACTTTTCCCCCTCCAAATTATTGGTCATTTTCACATTTGCCATTATGAAAAAAAAATTTGATAAAAATTGTAAAAAACATTTGTACAGTAATATTATTCACTTCTTAATGTATGCTTTTCATACTGTCTTACAGTATGGTCCTTTTTCATTCGCACTTTCTCAATTTTCGGTCATTGAGACTCCCGCCAATGAAAATGTTTTTTTTGAAATGTTAAAAATGGACTGTACATTACTAATCAAGAATTCGTCATCTAGCGTAGGTTAGTCTTGCGTAGTAGATGCTAATGGATGCTCTCTGTGTAAGTTGGAAGAAACGCTAGCTAAGGTAACTTTTTTTTAGAACACCCCACCAGTTTTACATCTGCCATTTGAGAACGGAACGAGATATTCACAACGGATTTTTGCATTCAACAGCCAAGGGATAAATAAATTACCAAAAGTTTTTGGTTTTTCAACGGATGTCCGGTGATATCGAAATTGACCGGTAAAATTTTGAAACGTGGGTTCTGAGAAAAACGCACATTCTTCGAAGACAATTTTTGGCACTTAGTACAACTTTTCGTCAGAATTTTTTTCGTAATTTGACACCCCTAAACGACACCTCTTTTGTGAAAAACGAAAAAACTGTAATTTGACCTCTTTAGAGGTGTCATATGACAAAATTTTTATTTTAAAGCATTTTCTTTTGAAAAACTT
Source organism: Oikopleura vanhoeffeni (assembly GCA_004367855.1). Classification (NCBI taxonomy): domain Eukaryota; kingdom Metazoa; phylum Chordata; class Appendicularia; order Copelata; family Oikopleuridae; genus Oikopleura; species Oikopleura vanhoeffeni. Next base: position 277,748 of record SCLH01000296.1, on the reverse strand, counting down.
ACCAGTTAAGAATATTTTCAGATCCGCAGGTCTTCTGACTTAAAAGATGGCTAAACTGTTATTTGACTCCTTGAGAGGTGTCAAATTACAATACAAATTCAGCCAAAAGTTTTGGCCCAAAAAGTTGTACAAGATGCCGATCACCGGACATCCGTTCAAAAATCAAAAAAAATTGGTCATTTATTTATCCCTTGGCTATTGAATGCAAAAATCCGTCTGTGGATAGCTCGTTCCATACTCAAATGGCAGATGTAAAACTGGTGGTGTCAGCTAAAAAAAATTAACTAGGCGGAGTATCCTCAGGCTGTCAAAATGTGCATGTCACTAAACGCACCATAAAATTTTTTTTAGCGCAAATTGTTTTTAATATAAGTCAAGATAACATAAAATTTTTTTTCTGACTGGAATTTCTATTTTCAGCAAAATTTCTCAGGATTTTTTACTACCTGTACATGTACATTTTATACTTATCTTTTGATGTTAAGATTTTAAAAAATATTTAATTTTTAGAAAATGAAGAAAGCCAGCAAGTGGGAAGCGCCTACATCTTTTTCAAATAATACGAAAAGTTTGACCATTATTCATTCTAGTTTCAACAAAACCCAATCTGATGCAAATCAAGATTTCCTCAAATACATGATGGCCATAAAACAGCAAATGAAAAGTGAATTGAAAACTGAGGCGAAAGATGAATATATCAAAAAAGAAAGAAGCGACTGAAGAAACCACTTTCACAAAATTTGCCAAGGAAACAATGGTGAAAACAACAAACAATAGAATTATTCGAAGAAAAAACATTTTAGAATGTTCTTACTAAAAAATTATTTTTTTCATTTCATATCGAGAACCTGTGAAACATTCTGTATTTTTCAAATTTCAACTGATAATTCTTGATTATGATGAAAAAATAAACTTCAAAGTCTGCACCACAGACTCTGTAGTAAAACGCACTGTATTTAAAAAAATGTTGTTATAATTGATAAAACGACAAAAATGAACCCAAAGCATTCGCATTTGTTAAAATTACAGAAAAAAAATATTAAGCAAAAATGCGTATACAAGGACAAACCGACAGGTGTGCTCAAGGACAATACACAAAAAGTTTAAAATTTCTTTATAGACACACACGACATGTCTCGACAGTAATTTTTTTATAGCTCACCCCACACTACATGTCATTTTTAACAGAATAAAATATTTACCGGACATACCGGTAATTGGCTGTCAAAATTTTAAAAGTTGGTTGTTAAAAACGGCTCATAAGCTTTTGATTATATTTTGTCATCCAGATAAAATTTTTGTCATTTTTTTTCAATTTTATAGGTCAATAGTTCCCCGCAGTTAATTGATACTAAATAGAAATTTGACCCTCAGAAGGTGTCATATCATATGACTCATACACATGTATAACAATTTATTATTTTGAAATTTTGACGTTTTACAGTAATTTTTACTACTTATCCCAAACCTTCTGTGAACTCCAAATTGTAATTCTTGGCGACGAAAGATTATTACTCTAGTGTGTGTCTATAAGGACTGCGTATATAGACAAAACATCTGAATTTCTGAGAAGTTTGTCCCTTTTAAATAATTAGGGCCTACATGTATATTATATAGTATATTATTACAGTATATCACATATTATTACAGTATATTACATATTATTACAGTATATTATATATTATACAGTATACAGGGTGTAAGGTTTTCCCCTTCTTTTTCCAAATTGGATACACTTGATTTCCGCCGTTTTGATTGGTTGAATCTGAGAAAACCTACGTCTCAAGTGTATCCAATTTGGAAAAAAGAAGGGAAAAAATCTTACACCCTGTATATATGGACAAAACCATACTCTTAAAAATTTTCAAATGTAAATTTTTAAAAGATTATTTTCATTTCCAAGAACGATATAAATGTACCGTGTATTAAAATTAGCTTGTCCTTACAGAAACACATGAGAATTTTAAATCGAAGAATACTTCAGAAATTAGCCTCTTACAATTTGTTTCATCTATTTCAGAAATGCATCGGTTACCGTCTTTATGTCGGAGTGTTCGATTAAGTTCTTTAGCAACAAAATATGAAAAAATCGCGATCCACGTTCCTAGTTTTGGGTACCAAGATTCTTATAACATGCTCATGAACCGAAATATCTCAACGCCTCTGGATGTTGCTTCACATATTGGAAATAATAGTGTCAAAAACGCCGCTTTGGCCGTTATTATAGCTGATCATAAAGTGAAATCGTACGATCCTGTTTATCAGAACGAATCGGAACTTGAACTCGAATTTATTGATATTCGACAAGAATTAACGCAGAATTGTAAATTACAAGTTTTAAATCATAAAATTCATCCAGACGCGCCGAAAGAGTATTTTGATGAAGTAAATAAGGCTTATTGGAGAACTTGCTCGTTTTTTATGTCTTTTCTAATCAAGAGATCTTTTGCAGGTACGTTTTTTGAAAATATGACTCAAAAAATTACATACCGATGATATGCCGTGTGAAGGTTTCTTTCGCATCAAAAAATGCTTGAAAATTTTTTTATCTTTTTTTTTAAATCGTTTTTTATTAAATTTGAAATTTAGGGTTATTTCGCTTCCTCGGGACGTTTTAGGTATAGATTGTGATGCTATTTATGACACTTTTTTTCTCAGCTTTTTGCTGTGCGCGCGATTCAGGTATAAATTTACTCGATTTTAATGATCAGAAAAGTTTTTCCAGATCTGAGATTTAATTTTCTAGATAATATTCTTAAAAATATTTATTCAACTAACAAATTTTAAATTCTAGATCTCTATATATATCTATATAGAACTTCAATAAAATAATAGAAAATTACAGAAAAAGATAAAGTACTCATTCTAGTGAAACAGAATATTTTTTGTTGGAAAGTTAAAGAGCCAGAAATCATCGATCAGAGAAAAATTAGGGTCATTTTCAATTATTTCTGTTATAACATATATATTTTAATTAAATTAGGTAAATCTACTGAGTACAAATAATTATTTTTATTGATGGTCATTATTGTCCATATAAAGTTCATTTTCTGCGGCGTTATTTTTAACCTATTTGATCTAAATTGTGAAATTACAGAAAAAAACAAAAAATAAATCATTTTTTTCTACCAATTCTTTTGTGTAATTTGTACAAAGTTTTACCACATCATGCGAAAGATTTATCGTCGAAAATTATTGTGTACACTTATGGCATGGAAAAACTTTTTGTCCAAAAACAATGGTTGGCTTTAAACAAAAGGTTGTGATTTTAAAATTCCCAAAAAAATGATGGGAAAGATACCTTTACATTTCTTTAAGAAATTTGTTTAAACGGTCATTTTTAAAAAAATACAAATCTCCTGTCTTTCTGATTTATCGCATAACCTTTATTTTTTAGAAAATGTGATGGTTTCAAATATCAAAATAGTGAATACCTCGGTGAACGATGGATTCTTCAGTGTCGAGGTAAAATAACAAAAAAATATTAAAAATAATTTTCTTAAAAAATAATTCAGTTTGATCTGACTGATAATGACGGCAAAGCTACCGAATGGACTCCATCAGAATTAGATTTGAATAATTTTACAAAAAGTGGTCGAAATTATCTTTCTAAAAATCAACCTAACTTCTCATTGGATGGAAAAAATATTTATTCGCTTGATGAAGATAAAGCAGAATTTGATGGACCACTTATTGGATCCCTTGATCTCATTGGTCAATTTGCAGTGACGAATTGTTCTAGAATTGGGGATAATACATTTATTGCAAGAGTAAGTACTGTTTTTGGGTAAAAGTTATTCTTCGAAAAATAAATCTTTAAAACTTATTTTCTTAAAAAATTTTCACTCATCGTTTTCAGTGCCAATTTCGATATTAAAAATAAAAACATCGGTTTCAGTACAGGTTTCTAGCTTTAAATGTACTTATCTAAAAATGTAACGCCGAAAATGATGGCCAAGACGTTTTTAGAATATTTTGTGTTTATATTCGAAAAATCAAAATATTTTTCGACGAATGACTATTTACGCCTGTTTTTCTCGATCTCAGAAAGTATTATTAAAACTTATCAGGGGGTTTCTGTTCCTGCTGAATTTTCAATGAATCACGTGCTTTTTGGGCTGCTGGAACAAAACGCAAGAAATTCAGATATTCAGGAAGTTTCTCCAATTTTAGCCAATCTTTCAAAGGTAATCACAATTATATTTTATTTTAACTGGTGGACTTCGGGTCCCTTAATAGGGTGGAAAAAAGTTTGGAGAAGAATCGATTCGAAAAAGTTAAAAAGAGTTCACTCTTTTGATGATTTTTTTGAAATTCTGATAAATAATCTTTTTCGGTCAAATTTTAGTTCGCCGATTGTATAAAAAATTGAGAAAAAATGTAATTTTTGTCTAATATAAACTCAATAATAAAATAAGCGTTTTTTAGAGCAAATACGGGGCCCCTGGGCATATTTTGCCACTTTTTAGCCAACATTTTTATATAATTAGCTTTTGAAAACGACTTATCCGATTGAGCGCTTAAATAGCTCAAACTGAGCACAAATATTTAAAGAAAAATGGTCTGATTAAGACCATTGTTTCTAATTTGTAACAAAAACTGATATTTAAACAATTTCAGTAATCTCAGAAAAAATGGTCCGATATCGGATTTTATTATTCACTATTTGTGCTCAGTTTGAGCTATCTTAAAACTTAATCGGATGAGTCGTTTTCAAAGGCCGAATTATTCAAAAATTGTGGCTAAAAAGTGGCAAAAAATGCTTAGGGGTCACGTAATCGATAGGTCTATAAAAAAATTAATGTGGTAGGCGTTGTAATTTGAAAAACCCCCCCTCTCTGGAGACCAGAAGGCAAGGGATACGGAAACGTATTTTGTATAAGCATTGGAGTAACTTTGAACGGGGAAACTTTTGGTAATATTTGTTTTGACGCTCGACACCATTTGGTAAAAGAGCACTTTTCATATCTCTGAATTATGCAAATTGCCGGTTTTTCGCTGATAACCGGTCGAGGACAAAAAATTTTAGGGTTAAAATTTGCTATCGAATACAAAAACCGTTCCCCGATATATCTAACCGTTTGGTCTACAAAGGGGGTTCCTTTAAAAAAGGCCATCTAAGAGGTTTATAATTGGTCTATAAAATTGGTTTTATGTTTTGGGCTTTTTGAAACGATTGAGGGCTCAATCCATATCTGACATTATTAATATTAATTATATTATATTATTAAATACAAATTTCAACCTTTTATCAATTCAGAAAACAACTTATACTTATAAACAGTGGACTGACGAATATGTAGAAGAAAAAGATACTGAAATTACTCTAGAAAACCGCCAAAGTGAAATTCTAGAATCAGAAAGAGCAAATATTGAAAAACTGAAACCAGATCCTTATAACGAATTGAACCAGGAATTCAGAGAGTATCAGATTGGAAAGGAATTTATCAGTAAACATTCTAGAGCGGGAATTAAGCACAATTTCAATTTAAAAAGTTTATGGACTGGAGGAAAATTCGCGAAAAGTGTTTATATCGATCAAGACCACCAATAGCTGAAAATATAACTTTAGACTGAATTTAAAAATAATTTTACTGCGAATGTAATTTCAGCAAAAAATAAATATTTTTATCTGCTTTTTGGGCGGTGGTATGATACCACTGGTATCTTTATTTTGAATTTTAAGTTTACAACTGTATTTACAAAAAAATTACCATACAAAAAATTTTACATAAAAAAAAATTCACAATAAAAAAAAATTTACCGGTATTTTTGCGTTTTCTATTCAATTTTAAATTTAAAAAAACGAGAATAAACATACCATCACCAAAAATTTATTTAAGGATACAAATATTTATTTTTTAAAATTCACCATCCTTGTTTTTTGTACATTAAGATGCTCCGACGGTTGATTAGTAAACGATGTGCTGCAACTTTGACACCACAGCCAACACCATGGATTGGATACCAAATACTTTTTCTATTCAAAAAATTTTAAGCTGGTTTTTATAATTTCACATCATTGAGACATAATCATAATTTTTTAGCGCCGTTTTTCGATTTGAAAACTCACCAGGCCCTCGCGATTTTCGAAATGGCTACTTTCACTATATTTTAATATACTTTCGTTTTGTTTCGTCGCTCTTGTTTATACTCTGAATCATACTTTTTTGTGAATAAAAAATACGGTCTGCACGAATATAATGTTCAGCCTTCTTTAGTCAACAATAAAAAAAAATATTCACTCAGACTTGCCTAATTGGTTTACCGCTTAAGCCGACCTGTCGACCGTTTTAAATTATTTCATTTAACTCATGAATAAAATTACGCTCCTACCAGACCACCCTAACTCGCGAGGACAGGCCCCACCACACAAACGCTTCACAAATGCTATCAGCTTCCTGACCAGGTGTTGTTTAAAGAAAACTCACCAATTTTCAAAGACACTATTATTATCTATAATAAATCTATGAAAAACGGTTACTATCGATCAAAAAAAGCCTAAATTGTTCTATTTATGAGAAAATATTTTTTTTGACAAAAAGACACGTTTTCACATAGACAAAACAACAAAAATTAGCTTGTCCTCATAGACATATTCCCCAGTTGTATAAACCTGTCCTTATAGACCAAAACTTATAAGGACAGCATTATATATTGTTAATTTTGGTCGAAAAAACCAACTGAGTTGTTAATGAATTAATTTAGGTTCGATTATCGGTTAATTATGTTGATATAAAATTAATTTGTAGATAATGTTTTTTGTATCCTTTATTGAGACTCATCCCGAAATGAAGAAAGATGAAGTTATTAAAGGTCTTACAAAGCAACATTTTAAAGACAGGCGGTTTCAAATTATGAATCAACTTATAAGTAGAGCCGATGATACTGATTTGAAGCCATTAGTAAGTCTATCTGGTATTTTTTTCAATGAGAAATAGAGCCCTGTAGAAATCAGATTTGTTTTATTTTGAAACTTCTGCTAATTTTCGGTTTCCGTCGAATTGGATACTTTAAAAAAACTCTTACGACCGTATAATTTAATGTTAATTCATGTTAATTTTTGATGGCTGCCTTGAAAAAATTTGGCGAAAAATAAAAATAATTAATCTGCAAATCAAATAGGCCGTTATTTTACGATGGTTTCTGTGAACGGAAAATAAATATTAAAATCGCCATTTTTCACGGAAAATCTTGATTTTTGTCGTTTTTTGCCAATATGATCAAAAATCGCTTATCGAACATTGTATCGGCCCAAGAGATACGACGCAATATAATTCAAATCCTGATTTATCACATGTTTTCTGACAAAAATTATTTTGTCGTAAAAATTATATATATATCCATAGAAAATATTAGTTTCATGAGTTTTATACTTTATGTGAAAAAAATTTCGACAAAAATTAAAGTTGGGAATGATGATTTGGAACATTATTTTCCAAAAAAATGTTCTTGATTTTTTTGCATTGAAAATTCTATAACCGAATATTTGTATAAGGTATACGGGGAAAACATTTAGGCGACGTTATGAGAACTTTGAAAATTCTGTAATCGGATACAGATCGTATAGATTTTTTTTTGTTCGATTAAATTTTTGAAATGGTGTATCCGCATCAGATACATTAAAAAAAAGCTACCTAAGTTTTAGCAAAAAAATATTTATATGTTCCTGAGACGGGTTTTAAAAGGATTGCCATAATTTTTTTGTTTTTTCTGTTCGAGATAAATAATTACCATATTGTGAAACAGTTTTCTATATTTCTGTGCATTCTGAAAATGGTAATAAAACCGAAACTAGTCAAAAAATAAATTTTATTTGAAATGGTGATTGCCATAATTTACTTAAAAAAGTAAGACTTGGTATACAGTATACCAAGTCTTACTTTTTTAAGTAAATTATGGCAATCCTTTTAAAACCCGTCTCAGGAACATATAAATATTTTTTTGCTAAAACTTATGTATCTGATGCAGATACACCATTTCAAAAATTTAATCGAACAAAAAAAAATCTATACGATCTGTATCCGATTACAGAATTTTCAAAGTTCTCATAACGTCGCCTAAATTTTTTCCCCGCACCACGCTTTTGAACCCGCGCCTGTGATTGGCTGGCCATAAATAAATGATAAGTGTGGAGGCGGCTAGATTTGCCGATCTGCGGAAAAGCCACATAGGCACGTGTAGAACTTCGTTTGAATTATTAAATTTGTATTTTTCCCCATAAACGTTCCCTATTTATAATGGTTACTGATTGGTGTTTTCAGTCTGAAATGCATGGTATTTCTAGAAGTGAACATATCCTTATTATAACTTCTGCCTCCGATACAAAAATGTCAAATGATATATATTATCCTTTTTATCAAAATCCGTGTTTTAATTGGCTATGTGGATTTCTAGAACCTGATTCAATTTTATTGATAGAAACAATTCCTGGGACGCCACTCCCGCAGCATAAATCAGTTTTATTTGTCCCAAAATATGAAAAAGAAAATGAAATATCAAACGGCCTCAGGGCTGGAGCAGAAAAAGCAAAAGAATTAACTGGTGTTCACGAAGGATAGTATTCAAAAAAAAATATACGAGGGAAATAAAAAATATAATGTTGACGGGGGTACCCGTCGGCATGAAGGGTCTTTTCAAAGGCGCGTCACAGTAAAACCGTGTGTTATAAAAACTTGAAAGTAGTATTATTAGAAGCGTCAAAAACTCGACTGTTGATTCGAAGGGCCGTTGTTTTGTCAAATACTCTCAACCACCCGTTGAACCGGTAACAAACCGAAAAAATCCAAATTTAGAAAAGATTGGGCTCCGTCATTATACATGCGAAAAAAATTCAATTTTGGTCATTTAATTTTGACAAATTTAAAGAAAAAAAATTCAAACTATAGAAATATTCCTCGCCTTGAATGTATTTTTATAATAACTATAATCATTGTATAATAATATTAAAATATTTGCAAAAAAAGATTTTCCTATTTGTATTTTCTAAAGTGGTTTTTTAGGAGTTACGTGCAAATTACGGCTTTCTTGTATTTGGAAATCCCATGGGACTATATATTGGCAGATAGAGGATTTAATTCCGCATCTTTCGGTAAATTTAGTTTTTTGAATTTTGGACCGGTAATGGCGGATTTCCGGTTGGTCCGTTTTTCAAAGTTGTTTCAATCAGGCCAAAATTAGGTCTGTAGATTAATACGGGCACAAGGAGTTCGAATCTGATATCAGATTTTATCGATACCGAATACGAGAAAGCCGTGATTTGCACGTAGCTCCTAAAAAACCACCTAAATTACATTTTTGAGATAATCTTAAATTTTGCTGGGTTTTCATACCGTTTCTTAGTTTTTAAGAGGCGTTCAATTTCTAACGACGAGGTTTTCAAGGGCACTTCAAAAATATGAATATCATCTCTCCATCATATCAGGTTCTTTTAAAAAACATAAAAATGGTTCATGACACATTTTTTTATTCCGCTCACTTATTTTGAAACCAAGAGAAATGTATATCAATTAAATTTAATTATATAAAATTTATATATTTGAATACTTTTTAAAGCTTATGATATCGACACCTTTCCTGAATATATAAAGAAATATGCAAAAATGAATGCTCGAATTTGGGGCGATCTTTTACCTGGAAGAATTTCCAACATGAATTTACATGTCAAATATTTGCATGATGGAATAATGGAGGCCTCAAAAAATGGAGCTGAGATATTTTCTGCTGCTCCAGTCATAAATTATAATAGAATCAGTAAAAGACCAGAAGAAATTTTAGCAATCAGAAAGTCTGCAGAAATTGGTTGCGAAGGGTTAGGGTTTACAATTGTGAACGACGAATTTAGGCTTAATACTTTTTTAAAGAAAATTTCGCTTATGATTACAGCTCCCTAGCTCCATTATTCGATTTTTTAGAGCAAAATTTGTCTTTTTACGTCTAAGCGGACGTTTTTTTTTACGTCTAAGCGGACGTTTTTTTTACGTCTAAGCGGACGTTTTTGAAATTTTCAAAAACGTCCGCTTAGACAAATACGACAGTATATTAATTATAAAAAATATTAAATATTGAATATAAGATTTTAAGGGCGTCATATTTCTGATTCTGAAATTTTTGGTTTAGTTTTAAATTAACGACCTTTAAATAAGGGGATGCTTGATGCAATGGTAGTTTCTAAAGATAATCGCAGTGAAAATTATTTGAGTGCTTTATTCGATTTTGGATGTCGATCACGTGGTGCTGACCCTGTTTTTGGATGTGGGACAATTATTGCAGGAGACGAACGGGCAACTTTACCACATTATGATTCTAACCATTTTGATATCAAGGAAGGTAGTCAAAGAAATATAGATTTAAATTTTAAAACGATTTTTCTTTTATGAGAACAAAACAGCAGAAATTCGGCCAAAACCTACATCGAAACGTAGATCTGCTATTAAAAAATTAAAGCGCATAAAAATGTAGGAAATATTACAAATTTGTTTAATTTTTGAAAAATCAGAAGCTTTAGTTGGGCTTTCATTTTTAGCAATTCATCGATCGTCTATAAGGACAAAACCGCCGGTCTTCACATAGACAAAAATGACTTTTTCAAAAATAAATTTTCATTGTTAAGAATAAAACAATGATAAAACAATCTGTTGCTTGAAGTTATTTTTGTCTATAAGGACAACATGAAAAAAAGGAAATCTTTTGTTATTCCTTTCTTTTTGCTATAGCAATGATATCACAATTTTGATCATTTGGCGTTTTTTATTAAATCTTGCCTTTGTGAACCAAAAACAATTGAACAACTTACAGTTTTGCATTGACTACCCTCCTGAGGACGACAGTCTTGTTGTTGCATCTGGTACTCCGAGGTATAGTGGGTACTGTTCTAGAATAGGGCGAACTTGGCCCATCTCTGGAAAGTTTACGCAAGAGCAAGCTGAAATTTATGATGCAGTGTTATTCGTTCATAAAGGAATTATCAATATATTGAAAAATAAGCCGACGTCACTGGATGAATGCTACGTTTTCATGGTACTTTCACTTGCACAAAAATTGCTCGAATTAGGTTTTTTTCAAAATACAGATAAAGATAAAGTTTTGCAAGAAGTCAGATTATTAAGAAAAAGTTCAAAATCTATTATCTTTTTGTAATTTGAATGGTAAGAATTAATGCCATGGACAATAAAACCATGTTATCAACCAGGTTACTTTTTCGCTTTTTACGAAAATTCCTACATTCAAAAATATGTTTCACGTGGGCAAAGTTTTGTGTCTTAAGACTTAAGCTCTTTGTCTTTAGCGCTATTTTTCGACTTTTCTAAGAGCATTTTTAGCGATTTTTTTATATGGACAAAACGACACGTTCTCGCACGGAGAAAACGACAAAAATTAGCTTGTCCTTATAGACACACACGATAGTATCATCTTATTCACTCATCTAGCGTATTTCACTTGAGTGAAACCAATAATAGCCACGATCGTTATAAAATCCTGTCGAATGTGTCTTTAAGGATCCCATAAGGACGCCATTTTTACAAATGGGTATCCCAAATAGAGCATAAGACAGCACATGCTTTGCGTCTTTAAGGACGAAATATAGCCAAAACCTTCGCCAAAAACTTTTGCTTATGTTTAGAGCTATTTACCGCCAAGTGAGCACCAAAACTTAAGTACGATATGACAAAATTGCAGCTGTCCTTCTAGAAGCAAATTATTAAAATAATTGTGGAGTTTTTTGAACTTTTTAAAGTCCCCAATTTATTGGTCATCATATTGGACTTGATTTTCACGACACTGCAGAAATGTCTACAGATAAGAAAATGTTCCCAGGAAGCGTTATCAATATCATGCCATGTTTGTTTATTCCAGCTGATTCGCAATTTCCAGAAAAATATCATAATATTGGAGTCAAAATCGAAGATACGATTCTAATTACCTCAAAAGGAGCTGACGTTTTGACAAGTTTAGCACCTATTGAAATAGATGAAATTGAAAATATATTTAACTTATCTGCTTGAGACATTTTTAATAAATGGAGTTTTGAAGTAGTCTTCTAACATGAGCTCTTGAAGACATAGCCACACTTTTCTCACGTGACTGCCTCTTGTGAAAGCGAATTTTTGAACAAGTCATATTTTTTTGACATAAACCTAAAAATAAATTATTTAATTAAGGGGGTGGTGTTAATGATTTTTGGGATTTCAGAGGCTTCGTACTGTTAGACAAATTCAGACTGGACATTTTTGAAACATACATTAAAAAGGTCTATCTTTGATCTCACGACTCCATTTGACAGTTTAGTACCAACTCTGCACCAACATCTGGGTAACCGCGGTAAAGACGAGTCCCTCAGCTTTTTCTAAGAAACAAGATTCCTAGAGAATCATATCGATAAGTTTTTGAGATTTGGTGAGAATCTAGTAAAAATTGTCTGAATTTAGTGAATCGTTCTTCTGTTTTTCGATTTTTGCCTCAGGAGAAGTCAGGACTTTGCTAAAGGTTGCCGAAACGGGTTGTTTTTGGACGGTTTTGATATAAGGCTTTTCTGTGGATAATACCAGAAACGTCATTTCTCGGAATTTTAACAAGCTCTAGGGGTGAGAACATCGAATCGGTCGTTTTTTTTTTCATCGGCCGTGATTGGGCTGTAAACGAAAAAAAAATGCGCGAAAATGACATTTTGAAGAATAAAAGTGATAAATTAGAAAATTTAAAATGTCAGCAAAAGATTCCTTGGGTATGATTTGCTGGAACCAATATTAGCAACTATGGTCTGAAATTTTGACCCACACGCGGATTTCAGAAAAAAATTAAAAGTTTTTCATTAAAATTTATGAAATTTGATCTATAGCACTGTGTGTGTTGAAACATGCAGACCCATAGTTGCTAAATCGGTTCCAGCAAATTCATACCAAGGAATCTATTTGTGACATTTAAAAATTTTCCTAATTATCACTTTATTCAAAAATTGTCAATTTCGCTCAACTTTTTGTCGATTACGCCAATCAGAGCGAAATTCTAAAAAGCTACGACCAACATGTTTCACCACCCCTAGGCTTGTTCTAATTCGAAAATGACGTTCTCGGCATTCCACAGAAAAAAGCCTTGTACAAAACGTCCAAAAACAACCCTTTTTCGGCAACATTCAGCCAATTCCTGAACCCCTGAGGCAAAAATCGAGGCGAAAACACAGAACCGATTCCACTAAAATTCAGACAATTTTCTAGATTCTTACCAAAGTCTCAAAACTTTCCGATATATAGCTCTAGAATCCTAGAATCCAGAATGGTTTGTAAGAGGGTACCCAAACTGTAATGAAGTCGGAAGATCAAGATAGATTTCTAATGTATTGTTTCAAATGTCCCAGTCCCTGCATTTTGTCTAACCGACGTAAGCCGTCTGAAATCCTCAAAAATCACTAACACCACCTCCTTAAGGGGGTAATATCTGGCTAAGATTGATGAATACCGGTGATATATTCTGAAAACTAAAAGCTTATGAAAAAAACGAAAATGCTTAATTATGTAGATCTATCCTTAAATCTTGGCCGAAAAAAGTCCATCACAAATTATTTTTGACCATCACACCAATAGGTACAGTATGTTAACAAAGTGACATTTTCAAAACTGTAAAACTATTCCTTCCAGACGGTATATCAAATTGAGCTCAAATTTTCACAGTCACGTAACGGTAGTATGTAAATTTTAAGGCAAGCTTTTTTTGATCCGGCATGAAACAATTCTAGAACGCCAAATAACCGACGATTTTATACAATTTCAGACTTCAAAATCTATCTCCTCCGAGCATATTTTGCAAATGCTCAAATTTTCATAAAGTATTCCTCAGAAAATTGAAGAGATAAAGGACAGCTTTTTGCAAATTCGAGCTAAAACTCGAAATATGATTTTTGGTCATTTTCCCAAAAATTCCGAAAAAAAAGTGCTCGATTTTTCCGAGAAGTAGGCTCAAAGAAAGCCAGTGGAAACACTGATGAGAAAAGTTGGCTTACGTCAAGTCGAATATTTTAAGTTTAGTCGTCAAATTGAGCAAACGTTATTTTTTAACTTCATCTTTTTAAAAAATACTTGAAAAAAATCGAAAAAATGCAAAAATTTTTCGAAAAAATTGTGATGGGTTCTTGTACACTAATACCCCCCGTATCAAATTGGAGCATTTTTAAATGACCAAGGCCTTTATTTAATTCAGAACAAGCATAAACCCCTTAAGGGATGTCAGTCGCAAAATAAAGTAAAAAGCCATTCTATCAGCTTTTTTAAATAAATAACTTTCATCAAAATTATATGGGGAACTGAAATCGTTCGCGCCTAATTTTGACAAATAAAAACATTTTCAGTTCCTATTCCGATAACGGAAATAAACCCACAACAACCATAGATTTTAATCATTTTCATGCTAGAGAAAATAAATAGAAGTTTTCGATTCCCAGGAAAAATTTGAGCAAGAAATCACATTGAAATTGTTATATTTGTAACAGTAGCCTGTGTCTGATTTTTTAAAGTCAGTCCGCTAAAAAATAACTTTGCTTAAGTAACATTTTGATCATTCTGAATTTGGGCCATTATATACCCCAACTTTTAAAAGCCATGGCGTTTTTTATTTCCCGTAATTCGTGTATTTAAAACTGTGCGAAAAAACCGATAATTTTGACAATGTCCGGTAAAAACCGGAAACTTAAAAATAACGGCTCTGCAGCGCAACGTAAAATGAAAAGTTATATTATGACCCAAATATCAAAAATCGAATGTGCGACTTTGGCCTGCCCCCTCTAACGCCGTTTTGAATCTATCTAATTAAAACGGACCTGTATTTCATCTTAACTTAGAGAAATTTCTAAATTTTTTTGAATAACACTTTTTTTCCTCAGATTCGTTCAACTTAAAATTATTAAATATCATTTTATTTCTAGAATGGGATATGGTTTACTCGTGCCCAGAAATTTGGATTTGATAAAATTTTCTTATCAAAACTGGAAATACAATTTGTGGTATAAACCACGAACACCTCAAAGTAATCAAGAAATGGAAATAATTTAGAAATTCTCGTTCAAAGAAAAAATCAAGTCTATTTCGCTGAATGATGACAATATATTTGTAGCGTTCAATAATGGAATAATTAACGTTTTAAATATTGTAAATCAAGAAAAAATTATGAAATTGAAATAGATCAAAATCCAAAATCTTTAGGAATGGGGTGAAATTTAGAATATGAAAAATGTATAATTTTTCAAAAATCATGATTATGTAATTCTCAAATATTTTTATGACACCCATATCGAAAATGATGCCTGTACGGCGCTTTTTATCAGGCGCCATAACTTGAGACAGTGTCCAATCACATTACACGATGTCGACTTAATTCAAGAATCCTGTGATTTCATTGGTCACTGTCTCAAAGTTATGGCGCCTTATAAAAAAGGCCGCATAGGCATCATTTTCGTAATGAAACAAGGAGATATCTAAACCTCGTTGTGTTTGACCGATAAGGGCGCTGGAAATAACGATGTTGACCAATAAGGGCTTTAATTTTTTTTTTATCATAGAAATTCGTGCTTTTGTATCCGAATTCCTATGAAAAAACCTAGCATGGATCTTCCCGTGTCGAATTAGAAGTGTTTTACCAGTTAAGTGCCTTATTTATGACAAAATTTGACTACAATTTATGGTCTATAAAATTATTTGATGTCTTAAAAGGTTTATCTCTGATGAATATTTGTTATCAATTTTCCTGTAATAACGGACTTCGTTTTTTAAGTAACGACACGTTGCAACGCGGCACGTGAGCGGGTTGGTTTTCTCAATGGCTGAAACAGGATGAAGTCATAAATAACCATTAATAAATTATTCAGAGCTCACCTTTTTTTCGTATATTTCCGGTATAACCCGGAAAAACCCGGTTAAGGTACTCTTTATAATATCAGTTTATAACACTTTTAATAGCTTGTATGGTCTATTGATAATTTTAACCTGAATTTTAAATCATTAAATGAGAAAATTCAAATGAGAAATTTTCTTCCCAAAGGTCATTTTCAAAAAATATCTGATGACTTTCCGTTTTGAACTAGAGCTTAAGCTCGATCGCGTCACACACTAATGGCCATTAAAAACTAATTTCCACCAAGTGTATTTTTTTTAAATTTTGCGGGAGATGAAAAATTTAAGAACTTGACGAATTCGAAATTTCTTTTTTAAAAAAATTTGACGAAAAAATTTTCTGTTAAAAAATACATGTATACTCAAAATTAATTTTTTTTCGCGTATAGAAACTTAGAAATAGATTTTCTTTGTTTCAGAATTCTTCAAATTCTTTCAAATAAATTGAGTTAGTTAGTTGCAATAACTCATTTTACACACCTTTCAGATTCAACTACCATTTCGAGTGTTTCTACAAAAGCAGCTTATATATAGTAAAAATATACACTGAACTTACATTTAAAAAAAGTTTTAGAGAAATTCTGCAGAAGCAAAAAGTTTATTATCAAAGAGAAAAAAAGAAAAAAAGGGTCTCTAAGTACCGATTCCCTCAATAGTTCGCATTTCCTTAGAGTCTTATTTTCACCCTATGAAAAGAAACTGATTGCGATGGAAGTAGCATTATGGTTCGTTATGAAACAAAATCTGACGTTTATGATTTATGTGGAGATAAATTACTCTCCATAAACTGCCATGTTAATGTTCCAGTTATTTTCATGCGGAAAGATTATATAATTTTGGTATATATTAATGAAAGAAAGGGTTTATAAATATAATGAAAAATTACTGAAGCATAGTCGTTTGTATCGATACAATGTTTATCTTCATAAGAAAACCCTTCGTTTTCAGGTTCGAGCTTTTTTCACGTATTGTGCGTGAAGAAAACTCGTTTTTTAACTTTTTCCTCAGGTGGTTTAAGTTAGTTCGGATCATTTTGTCTCCCGAGATTGAGAACAAACGGTGGTGGCAACCGTATTTTTTAATCGGGGCTTAGTATCTTAACCCCACATGCCCAGTCAAAAAGCATGGAAAATTGAGTATGCTTTCATGTCTTGTTAGGAGTGTATAAAATCCAAAATTGCATTTGAATACTGCAGTGGCTGACCAATAAGTAATCGCTGAATGTCTAAAAATTTATCATTAACAATTAGGGGTTCTTGTTCTGTTTTTCAAAACACTGTTGCGCAGTGGAGTGTTAAGAAGTTGGTAGTGAAATGTATAAATTTGAGATTTTGAACAAGAACAATAGTTCTAGAGCATAAAATTCCAATGTTTTTGCTGGATCAGATATTGAGATCAAATTCTTCAAAATGTAAAAACAGATTTTTTGCGCCACCAATTATTTTGAAAATGCATTTGCATCATGAAAAATACAAATTTTGGTACATTTACAAAATTTTAGCAAATATTTTGATTAGGGCTATACAATGCCAATTTTTTTTTACATTTTGAAGAATTCATCTCAATAATCTGATCCAGAAACATTGGAATTTATGCTCTAGAACTCTTGTTCTTGCCTGTTTCATGTTCAATAATCTCAATTTAACATTTCACTATCGGACCCGGAGTAAAAGTAAAATAAAACTTATGGTCTCCATTTTTTAATTTCCGATTATCTTTGCAAGATTGGAGGGGTTTTANTTTTTTTAACTAACCGTTTTGAGCGAAATTGGCGAAATTAATCCAAGAAAACAAAGTATCTTCAAAAACACCCATTTTGAGACGTTTTTTATTGAAAAAAAATTGAATTAAACAAAATTTCAAATTTCTGGCTTCATTTAGTTCCGGAGTTCTCGAATTTAGCATACTACACAAAAAAGTGAAAAATTCTGATGTCACCTCGAAAAATCATTTCTTTATGAAAAACGGCCAAAATTGAATTTTTGGACCGGTAGTACGACCGGTACGATCATACAAAAAACTTCCGGTTACTTTTTTTGAAAAATTCAGACAAATATTACGTAAGTGTCACAACGAAAAAATCACTGGAATTTTATTCCGCTCCTGACAGACGTTTGAAAATCACTAAATGGCGTCGGTTACTGCCTTAAGGGGTGTAGTCGCAAACTAAAGTAATAAAGCCATTCATCAGCTTTTTTCAATAAAATAACTTTCATCAAAATATTATGGGGAATCTGAATCGTTCGCGCCTAATTTTGACAATAATGCATTTTCAGTTGCCTACTTTCTCGATAAAGGAAATAAACCCACACAACCATAGATTTTATCATTTTCATGCTAGAGAAATAAAATAAGAAGTTTTCGATTCCCAGGAAAAATTTGAGCAAGAAATCACATTGAAATTGATTAATTTGTAACAGAGCCTGTTGTCTGATTTTTTAAAGTCAGTCCCAAAAAAATATACTTTGCTAATGGTACATTTGATCATTCTGAAATTTTGGGCCATTATATAACTTTTAAAGCTACATGGTGTTTTTTTCGATTTTCGATTATCAACCGGTAATTTACGATGTATTTTTCTGTCGACAAACCGATAATTTTTGGCAAATGTCCGGTAAAAACCGGAAACTTAAAAGAACGGCTCTGCAGCGCAACGTAAAATGAAAAGTTATATTATGACCCAAAATATCACAAAAATCGAATGTGCGACTTTGGCCTGCCCCCTCTAACGCCGTTTTGATCTATCTAATTAAAACGGACCTGTAATTTCATCTTTAACTTTAGAAAATTTTGCTAAATTTTTTTTTGAATAACACTTTTTTTTCCTCAGATTCGTTCAACTTAAAATTATTAAATATCATTTTATTTCTAGAATGGGATATGGTTTTACTCGTGCCCAGAAATTTGGATTTGATAAAATTTTCTTATCAAAAACTGGAAATACAATTTGTGGTATAAACCACGACACCCTCAAAGTAATCAGAAATGGAAATAATTTAGAAATTTCTTTCAAAGAAAAAATCAAATCTATTTCGCTGAATGATGACAATATATTTGTAGCGTTCAATAATGGAATAATTAACGTTTTAAATATTGTAAATCAAGAAAAAAATTATGAAATTGAAATAGATCAAAATCCAAAATCTTTAGGAATGGGGTGAAATTTAGAATATGAAAAAATGTATAATTTTTCAAAAATCATGATTATGTAATTCTTCAAATATTTTTATGACACCCATATCGAAAATGATGCCTGTACGGCCTTTTTTATCAGGCGCCATAACTTTGAGACAGTGTCCAATCACATTACACGATTGTCGACTTAATTCAAGAATCCTGTGATTTCATTGGTCACTGTCTCAAAGTTATGGCGCCTTATAAAAAAGGCCGCATAGGCATCATTTTCGTAATGAAACAAGGAGATATCTAAACCTCTGTGTTTGACCGATAAGGGCGCTGGAAATAACGATGTTGACCAATAAGGGATTTAATTTTTTTTTATTTTTTCATAGAAATTTCTTGCTTTTGTATCCGAATTCCTATGAAAAAACCTAGCATGGATCTTCCCGTGTCGAATTAGAAAGTGTTTTACCAGTTAAGTGCCTTATTTATGACAAAATTTGACTACAATTTATGGTCTATAAAATGTGAGCACGTGAGCGGGTGTTTTCTCAATGGCTGAAACAGGATGAAGTCATAAATAACCATTAATAAATTATTCAGAGCTCACCTTTTTTTCGTATATTTCCGGTATACCCGGAAAAACCCGGTTAAGGTACTCTTTATATATCAGGTTTATAACACTTTTAATAGCTTGCATGGTCTATTGATAATTTTAATCTGAATTTTAAATCATTCAATGAGAAAATTCAAATGAGAAATTTTCTTCCCATAGGTCATTTTCCAAAAATATCTGATGACTTTCCGTTTTGAACTAGAGCTTAAGCTCGATCGCGTCCACACTAATGGCCATTAAAAACTAATTTCCACCAAATGTATTTTTTTTTAATTTTGCGGGAGATGAAAAATTTAAGAACTTGACGAATTCGAAATTTTCTTTTTTAAAAAGATTTGACGAAAAAATTTTCTGTTAAAAAATACATGTATACTCAAAAATAATTTTTTTTCGCGAATAGAAACTTAGAAATAGATTTTTCTTTGTTTCAGAATTTCTTCAAATTCATGATTTTTTTTTTAATTACTGTGATTTCTGTCTATAAGGACACCCTCTATAAGGACAATTTGGGAAAATCTCACCTGTCCTTATAGACAGAAATCACAGTACGATTTCGCGTAGAAATAAATTGAGTTAGTTAGTTGCAATAACTCGATTTACACACCTTTCAGATTCAACTACCATTTCGAGTGTTTCTACAAAAGCAGGCTTATATAGTAAAAAATATACACTGAACTTACATTTAAAAAAAGTTTTAGAGAAATTCTGCAGAAGCAAAAAGTTTATTATCAAGAGAAAAAAAAAGGGTCTCTAAGTACCGATTCCCCTCAATAGTTCGCATTTCCTGAGAGTCTTATTTTCACCCTATGAAAAGAAATTGATTGCGATGGAAGTAGCATTATGGTTCGTTATGAAACAAAATCTGACGTTTATGATTTATGTGGAGATAAATTACTCTCCATAAACTGCCATGTTAATGTTCCAGTTATTTTCATGCGGAAAGATTATATAATTTTGGTATATATTAATGAAAGAAAGGGTTTATAAATATAATGAAAAATTACTGAAGCATAGTCGTTTGTATCGATACAATGTTTATCTTCATAAGAAAACCCCTTCGTTTTCAGGTCTCGAGCTTTTTTCACGTATTGTGCGTGAAGAAAACTCGTTTTTTAACTTTGTTCCTCAGGTGGTTTAAGTTAGTTCGGATCATTTTGTCTCCCGAGATTGAGAACAAACGGTGGTGGCAACCGTATTTTTTAATCGGGGCTTAGTATCTTAACCCCCACATGCTCAGGCAAAAAGCATGGAAAATTGAGTATGCTTTCATGTCTTTGTTAGGAGTGTATAAAATCCAAAATTGCATTTGAATACTGCAGTGGCTGACCAATAAGTAATCGCTGAATGTCTAAAAATTTATCATTAACAATTAGGGGTTCTTGGTATCTGTTTTTCAAAACACTGTTGCGCAGGTGGAGGTTAAGAAGTTGGTAGTGAAATGTATAAATTTGAGATTTTGAACAAGAACAATAGTTCTAGAGCATAAAATTCCAATGTTTTTGCTGGATCAGATTATTGAGATCGAATTCTTCAAAATGATAAAAACAGATTTTTTTGCGCCACGCAATTATTTTGAAAATGCATTTGCATCATGAAAAATACAAATTTTGGTACATTTACAAAATTTTTAGCAAATATTTTGATTAGGCTATAGCATATGCAATTTTTTTTTACCATTTTGAAGAATTCAATCTCAATAATCTGATCCAGCAAAAACATTGGAATTTTATGCTCTAGAACTCTTGTTCTTGCCTGTTCATGTTCAAAATCTCAAATTTATACATTTCACTATCGACCCGGAGTTAAAAGGTAAATAAAAGACTTATGGTCTCCATTTTTTTAATTTCCGATTTTTTGCAGATTTGGAGGGGTTTTTAAACGAATTTCTCGAATTCCAACATAAGTTTACAAAATGTAATTTTCTGAAAACGACTATAAATCATCTAAAACCACCTCGTGCGCGTGAAGAAAGCTGTGTCTGTTTTATTCTTCACGCATATCAAAAAATTTGCAATTATAAAATTAATGATTTTTTTTGCGAAACTAAGTAATCGAGCCCCAGATGAGGTACTTAGTTAGCATATAATTTATATGTTATAATTTATATGATATAATTTATATGATATAAAAAAATGTATTTTTTACTCTTCAAATGTAGAACTTATTTGGAATTCGAGACATTTTTTATATAAACAAAGGGGGTGCTTCAAAGTCGAATATTTCATCATGGGAAATTCATATTTTAAACAAAAAACTTTTAACGCGCAGGGCTCTCTAGTGCCATTTAGTAAATCTTCAAGTAAAATAAATTATAATTTTTTTTCGAATATGTCACGAAATTTAAACCCCAATTTTAAAAATTATAAAAATATTTCGAAATTTAACAATTTATTGACAATTTATAGTTAACTATTTTACCAAAATAAAAATCATTATCGGTTTTTCACCCTGCAAAAGTGATGTTTCCTTACAAGTTAAAGATCAAGATAAATTCTCAACTCATAACTTTTATGGAACTTTTAATTTTTTCGATTTTGACCGGATTGGATTAAACTTATTTTTGGTAGATAAAATGAACATTATTACTTCGATTGACTGCAGAAATCCGGAGAAATTTGTAAAATATCAAAAAATAGAGTTAAAATCAAAAATGAAAATTTCAAATTTTATTTATTCTGAACATTCAAATACCATTTTGGTAACGGCAGAATCAGGTTAGATATATATATTTGAATTTTTGAGAACGTAAAAACACAGGGAAATATAAAATTTTATTTGAATACCGATTAGAAAATTCTTAAATAACGAAGGTATATCAAACATAATACCTGTACAGACAAGGTTTATTTTTTTCTATGTACAGTTTGTACTTATTTTCTCGCGAAATGGCAACTTGCTTTAAAAATATAATGCATCTAATTACCATTTTTATTGAGGGAAATCTTTTTGACAGCAAGTTTTCAATCTGCAAGAAAATAAAGTATAACTGTATATATACCGTATGATATCGAAAATGATGCCTAGGTGGCCTTTTTTATCAGGCGTCATAACTTTGAGAAAGTGACCAATAAAATCGCGGGATTCTTGAATTAAGTCGACAATCGAGTGATGTGATTGGACACTGGCTCAAAGTTATGACGCCAGAAAGAAAAGGCATCATTTTTGATATACGTACAACCTGTATTTCAACTTATCACATGAATCGGCGATTATAACCCTCATTTTTCTCCTCATACATGATTTAAAGGAATTTTTGAGTTTGCTTTCGGTATTTCTTTTTTTGAATTTCTTAAAAAAATTTTGGATCGTTTACAAATTCGTCTTGGAACAAATATTTCTTGGACTATAAATTATAGTCAATGATCTAGAAGACAAGTTTTCAGATCTGGAAAACTTATTCTGTTCATAAATTTATTACAAAACAAAGACATTTACAATTTAACTGAGCTCAAAGAAAAATCCTCAGAAAAGTTACTTTGTCCAGACAGGTCTTATCTTCGATATCATGAAAATAATATGTTTATCCTTTGCATTTTTGAGGCTTAGGATAAAGTAATTGAGCTATACATATATACGTATATTTTATTGGGCAGATGCGTCTAATGCACGCTTATATAATGGAGGAAATAAAACAATTTTAATTAATTACGAGAATCTCTTTTCTGTTTTTTCTCATGCAAATTTGTCGCAATCATACCAATCATTTTCGCACAATTTGCTACCTCGACTCCTGAAACTGTTTTAACATTATTCTTAAAAACTACTGAAAATGAATAAAAATTCGAAACTACTACACTGTAGTACACTCGCCTATGGCTAGGGACCGCACCGGAAATCTTTCTGACTAAACCATAACAGTTGACCTGAATTATTTAGGCTTACAGGGTTGCTTCAAATTGTTTTGCTCGGTGCGGTCCCTACCTATGGCCCAGGCTATGGGGCTTTGTCGCAACTAGCCAATTTCGCGGCCTCCACAGCTATCGCACAACTATGGCCAGCCAATCACAGGCGAGCTTTAAAGACGGCGGTGCGGGAAAAGATTTAGGCAAAGTTAGATGAATATTATGATTATAATTATATTCTGTTGTTCCTGCTTAATTATTAATGTTACCAGATTTTATTAAAATAACATTTCCCCTATGTTGATTGTTACCGTTTTTTTGTAATTTTTCATCTAAATTTTTCAAAATTGCAAATATTAAAAAATTACCAAACGAATGAACATTATTTAGGACTGATAACTTTTGTTAATTTGGATTCTGGCGAGCATGAAAATCTGAAGTTTGAAAGTATTTTGAGCGATGTTCTATACTGTGGGAATCAATTTATCACCGATGGAATCCTTTATAATATAAGTTACGAAGTTGAATATGAAACTGAGCTAGACTTAGTCGATTTAATCCAAAGAAATTCGCCACTTGACAAGCTGCGAGTTAAAATTTCGAAAAGTCCTAATAAAAAAGTTCATCCAAAAAGAGTTTTATTTCATGAAAAAGTCAAAAGTTCTTCGTATGGAAATCAAGTGACACCTAGAAAAATGTTCAAGCCTGTTTTGGCCACAAGGAGAAAAAGTAAATCCAAAAAATTCCAGAAAATAAAATTATCAAATTTTGATGTACCAATTGGAGAATTAGAAAAAACAGAGAAGAAAATTTTTCAAGATCTTCCCAGCGTACTTTTGCCTTCCAATTCGGGAAAATTTATTATAGCTGTAGGGAGTGATGTATTATCACTAAGCGAAAATTATACAGTTAAACCTATAGCAGCAATTTCCGTCCCCGTTTCTGATTTAGGAAGGTGATATTTTTTAAAAGCTATATGTATTTCTCGAAAAGTTTTTCAGAATAAAATTTCAAGAAAATTACATTCTCGTATTTGTCTAAGCGAACGTTTTAGTGACATTTTGTGTTTCTGGTCGTGAACCTTCGTCTTTTATTACAAAATCTGCTTGTGTCTAAGTGCATGCTTTTCACATTTTTCAACCTTTTTTGACTAAAAAAAAATCGAAAAACCATAATAGTTTAGGGCATATTTTAAGCGGCCTTCCTAATTTCTTTAAAATTTTGAAAAAGTCTGCTCTAGATCCTTGAAAGTCCGTTTTATCTACATTTATGCAGTTATCAAAGTTTTTGGTAAACAAAAATTTCTGATTTTTTTAAATATTTTCTTAAAAGCGGATTTTTTTTACTATAAATATATTAAATATATTTAAATATGTATCGACAAAAATATCACCTTTTCCAGTTGTTGCAGGAGAATATTTGACCATTGCCAGTCAAAAATCGACTACACTTTGGTCAAAAACCGATAGCTTAAAACCAATCGCTGTCTGCCCAAAAGGTGGAAATAAAATAATGATGGTTCATGATAGTTTATCATACTGTTCTGTTCTTGGAAACGAGCTTAATTTTCTGCGCTTTTCGCCCGGGACAAAAACGGTTTTGGACCGAAGGGCTATTGGGCCCGGAAAAGTGGTGGCAAATTATGTTTTTGAAGAATTTCATGAAATTTCGTCATTCTGTGGCATGCCAAATTTAAGGCCGGTTATTCTTATTTGATATTTGTTTTCGAAAAACTAAATATTAAAACAAAGGGTTTCCACAAGAAACCTTTTAACGTTTTTTTTCAAATAGGGTTTCTATACGATTCTTATTCATAGTTTTAAACTGATAGTCTTAGAGATTTTAAAGCCTATAAATTATTTGTTTTAATTTTTATAGCGAGATATAAATTAAACGGCCAATGAAAATAATTCAGTCGGGTCGAATGTTCTTGAAAAAGGTACATCCTATCAGATTTTTTTTTAATTGGTTGATGTTCAATCTTTAGATCTCGGCGAATATAATTTTGTTCCTTACCAGGTTGAGTTCCGGTATACCGGTAAATGTAAATCTACAAAAGACATATCTTAGTTCTCAAAATACTTCGTTCTTAAGATTTCAGTGATTTACCGGTATATCTATTACGAGCCCTTCTTGAGATTATTAGCCATTATGGTTTTATAAAAATAAACATGAGGGCTTATACTGTATATGTTATACATCTTTGAAAATTTTCGAATCTGTTGTACCTTTTTCGAGAACATTTGACCTAACTGAATTATTATCATCAGTCGCTATATCCCGCCTATGGGTTTGTCGCCAATGAATAAATGAAATTTAACCTTTTTGAGCTATAATATCATTTCGGGATCAAATGGCTCTATTTCTGTTTTTGATTTATCACAAGGTGGTGTCGCTGCTGAGCACATTTTCCCAACAATCGCGCGTTCTCATTGGTCCTCGATGATCGATGAAAATACATTTCTCGTATCTGGTTTAAACTCAGATTGCTCTTTGATAGATATAAGGGCTTTGAACAGGATCCAGAGAAAATTCTCATTTGGGCCAGTTAAAATACCATCTAGTGGTGCAGTTAGTTTTCATGGACAATATTTAGCATTGGCTTCCGATTCAAAGAAACCAATGTTGCAATGTTTTGATATTTCGGACCAAAGGAATGAATCAAATAAAAAATAACTTAATTTTTTCTAACAAAACAAAAATTTTACGGACTATCATGTCAGCAATAATTTTGTACAAATTCGCTCCTTATTTTTTTGTTGATTTGGAAATTTTGGAAAGAAATATTTTTCGGAATATCATTTACATCAAAAAATGACTCAGGTCTAGTTTTTAAGAAACCTCAAACTTCTCGATGAGATAGTTTGGCACTATAACATACGATCAGTCTGAAATTTTTGGCCTCAACTTAACTTTACAAACTAATTGACACTGTTTTCCTTTGATTTCCGTTTTCACTAAAAATGTGTAATAGGACTCCCCGATGGACCATCGGCGATGGTGTAGAATTTATGTTTTTTGAAAGTCAGATTATGAGTCATAATATATTATCTGAAACTTCAGGTAGATCGTATGTACCAATTCCGTACAATTTTATCAAGAAGTTTGAAGCATCTAAAAAAATGTACATTCTTTAAAATTTATTTTATTGTTCGTAAAAAAAATTTCATAATATTTAAAACTCTTGACAATTTTTGATTCTATAAATAGACCAATTTACCAGATATTTACACAAAACCCAATATTTTTATCTTCATTTAATTCCCTGTCAAATACTGTAACAGCAATCGACCTCGAAAAGGATATTTTTACATTTCAATAGATTATATTTTCTTAATAACTTCATTATTTTATATTTCAGAATGAATGATGTTTATGTAATTGGCTATTGGTTTAATATTTTGAATAAATCTGAAATTCACACAGAAATTATAGCTTTTGGAAACCATTATTATTTCGAAAAACATGGAGCTAAATGTGAGCCTGAAAATTCTCCAAAAGAAGGATTTGAAGTGAGTAAAAAAATTCATGCAGGAAAAACTAAGTTTACCAAGTTTGAATTCGAAAGCTTTTTAGCTTCTATTGCAGATGAACATCAGGAGAGGTCAAACTAAGAGCTAACTGACGGTGAACGATACGTGATAGATGCATGTTTATTGCTAACAAAAAGCTTAGGATTATCTTTCGTTTATTTTTAAGATTTTGTTTCAATAATTTTCTTGTTTATTTATAATTTTTTTATATATATTTTTCGTTTATTTTGAATATTTTTTCGAATTTTTTCTACAGCATGTCACATTTTTGCTTGCGATCTTCGTTTTTTTGCACGAAACTGATTGGCACCGTTTATTGGTCAATGAGAGTTTTATTTTGTTAAACACATGAGATCGCAAGCAAAAAAGTGACATGCGGTATTTTTTTTTGTTTTTTTACAAAGATTTTTGTTTCGTTCATTTTTTCGAAAAAATCTTATTTTTACAAAATTATTCAAATTTATTTTCAATAATATTTTTCAAATTTTTGTCGGAATATTTGAATTTTTTACATTTTTGTTGCGCAATTTAAGTTTTTGACCTCAATCAGGCCCAACATTACAAATTATTTAGTTGTAATTGTCGAACTTATTCTCGAACACTATTAAATTTCCTCTTCCCAAGTTCATTCTCAGCCCTTGAAGCAAAGCAGTATTTATATCTTCAAAAAACTGGAGCCGATATCCAATCAACAGTAATAAATAAACTGGGAGACGCCGCAAAAGCCTGGTGGTTTAGCGGTTCAAATAATAACCAGGGAATTTCAAATTCACCAGAATGGAGAGAACCAAATTTGAGTGGTCCTACTCAAACTGATGGATTGTCTAGTACACAAAATGGGACACCAAATCGACCAGTTAAAGCTACGGATTTAATAGAGTCTGGGGTTCAATTTTTAGCTGCGTTTCAAAGAAGCCAACCAAAATAGGTCCGATACAAAATCAAAGACGGATAAGATCAATATTTCAAAATCAACCTTTTCAACTTTTTCATTTTAAAATTTTCTACAGTGGGTCTTACAAATGACCCGAAAGCCTACGCTATTTGCAAATTGACCAATCAAAGTCTTTTCGGATATTTTTTTGGTACCTTCTATCGTATTGTATCAATTACGATCCCCGAGTCCAAAACAAATGTTTTTCCTATTTTTTTAAAGGAAATTTTTTAGGACTCGGGGATCGTTATCCGTATAGCTCCTTAATTACACGTTTCCAGTTTATTATATTTTTTGTTCACTACATTTTCTTAATTTAGGTACATGTACCATTTTCTTCAAAAGTAAAATATTCTCGAATTTAGCCTTCAAATAAAAAAAATAGTCTGAAATTCGATATAAATAAGTTAACTAACGGTATTTTTTTAACGGCTGTCAGTGACAACTTGTCACCCTTTCCATAAAAAATATCTTTTTCGAAATATGGAAAAACTATAGGCGATCTAGAAAATTTTGCGTTTAACTGTCAGCTAAAAAATGTAGATTTTTTAATTTAACATCCAATTTAATAGAATGTTACTTTTGACGGGTTTTAATCTCGGAAGATCCACTTTTCTTTCTAAAAAGTATTTAAAGAACTGAAGAGTAGTTTCAATAAATTTCTTCAAGAAAAATTTCAAATTTTCGAAAATTTTTACAGTTAGCTTTTTTATTTAAATAAGTAGGTTAAATAATATCGTGAAAGGGTGACCAGAAATCGAAGTTTCCGCATAAAAAATGCGTATTAAAAAAAATTCTTGAATATTTTCATCACAAGTTTAGTGCATCGTTAACTTATATGATATATCAACTTACCTACGTCCACTGTTTTGTCTCAGCACCAATATTTCTAGTTTTTATTTAATAAACAACTTCAACTTAGGTAGCTTTTTTTTTAGGTCACCCCACCCTTTGTCCCCATGCCATTTTTTAACAAAGCAAGATAATTCAAAACGGATTTGTGCATCCAACAGCCAAGAAAAAAATGAGCGACCAAAATTTTTGAATTTTTTATCGGACATCCGGTAATACCGGAAATCGACCGGTGAAAATTTAAAATGACGATTCTGAGAAAACTGCCCATAGCGTAAATTCACTATTTCGACTCCTAGTACAAATTTTTGACGAAATTTTTTTGGCAAACATTTTTTTGTCATATGACCNGGTCATATGACAAAAAAATGTTTGCCAAAAAAATTTCGTCAAAAATTTGTACTAGGAGTCGAAATAGTGAATTTACGCTATGGGCAGTTTTCTCAGAATCGTCATTTTAAATTTTCACCGGTCGATTTCCGGTATTACCGGATGTCCGATAAAAAATTCAAAAATTTTGGTCGCTCATTTTTTTCTTGGCTGTTGGATGCACAAATCCGTTTTGAATTATCTTGCTTTGTTAAAAAATGGCATGGGGACAAAGGGTGGGGTGACCTAAAAAAAAAGCTACCTTAGTTAAAAATACATGAAAATCAAGAACTTCTTTCTGAAAAGTATTCGGGAAATGTGAAATTTAAAACTTTCATAAAATCTTCATTCTTAGAATGGAAACAGGGAATATTTCTGCTGGATTGGGAAACATTCAATGGTGGGGCGTTTCTCCTACTTTTGATGTAACAGAATTATCCAAAAACAAAAATGAAATTAATATCCTCCTTGTTGGTGCCAGTGATATCAGGTTTGAAAATAAAATTATTTTTTTAATATATTTGTGTTGAAAAATAAATTTATTTTCGAATAAATTGTCCTTTACGAAAAATAGTTTTATTATTTTCTGAAATATTCATATATTCTTAAGAGGAATGCCCAAATTGTCCGAAAATTGCGCACTGTCGGACGATTTAAGACACGAAAAGCACTTATCGAAGAAAATTGACTTGCGTAGGTGTTAAAAAATTATAACACTAAGATTTGATTTCTCATACGATTTTTTTGTTAAATTTGAAAACGATTTATCGTTCAAAACTTTAGTTTAAACATTTTTATTGGTGGGGGTTCATTTACAAATGACATACCGTAGTAAAAAGTGTTTATGATTATTCAATTGAAATTAAAATGCGTGGGCGTTCAAACTCAAGTCTTATGATTGACCGAGAAGATATTGTTTAATTCTAGATTTCGAAAAATGGGTACTTTTGAACGATTGCGCATTTTCGGATTATTACAGAGACAAAAAGGATTTTGAAAATAAACCTAATTGCGTCATATTTTTCAGACAATTGCGCACTTTTGGAGCAGTCAGGCCTTCTTTTAGGATTTAGTTTAAAAAAAAAAAAGGGATTTAAAAAAAAATTCATTTCGAAAATTAATAATTGCTTTTAACCCTTGTGAGCATATAAAAAAAGTTCCGCCAAGGCACCAGAGCCACAATTGTGGCTCTACTTTGAATGTTATTTACAGAAAGCTTGAGGCAGTTGGAATTTAAATTTTTTCTGCATAAGGTAGTTGAAAGGTAATATTTTTGCATACGACACTTTATATTCTATAATTTTAAATTTTAGTTCTAGAAAATATACTGTGGTTTGCGTCTATAAGGACACCCTCTATAAGGACAAAAAAAATGTCTTCAATATTTTTTCTCAAAAATATTTTATTATCGTTAAGAATTGACCCCCCGGAACTTTGGCTTATGTTTTCAGCTCTTCCCGTTATTTTTGAAATTTTTAGAGCAATTTTAGAAAATAAGGACAATATGGCACCAAAAGCTAAGGACAATATGGCAAAATCTCAGCTGTCCTTATAGACGCAAACCACAGTAGTGAGAAAAGCAAGGTATACCATATCAGGTGATACACGGTCACAGTTGTCTTTACAAGTTACATTTATGTCGGAAACGATGCACAAGTATCTGGTCTACGTCATAGTTTTGTCCGCTTTGATTTATATCTCATAAATTAAAAGTAATTTATAAATAAGTCAAAAAATTTGATGGAAAAATCATGATTTTTGATAAAAAAATGTTTATTTTTCGGTATAAAAGCAGATTATAAGACTTTTTTTATTATTTTCGAGTAAATATGGTATTGAAGTACAACTGTTGACAATTTTTGATTGCTTAAATTGACTTTTATAATTTACTTAAATAAATTTTTTCATGGGATACTTGAAGTTGAAAATTTCACTTCCGAAAAAAAATATCTGCCCCTAGATACCAATTAGGATATAAATTCTTTATAATGTGTTTGAAAGAAAAGATTCTACGATCCCGTTTTTTGCCTTTTTTGAATGATTTTAGGTATGCTTGAGCCACAATTGGCTCTGGGTTCACAAGGGTTAAGCAATTAAAACAAAATGTTAAAACAAAATTTTAGACATATTTTATCTACTGTGGTGAACCGAAACGATCAAAAAGTAAATTTTTATATTTACGAAACGAATATCGAAGTTATTGCTCGTCAAATATTATTGCTTCTTATAATTTCCGAGCCAGATAGTGCCTATGGGTTAAATGCAAAAACGTCTCTTTATCTGGATGTGACAGGAAATAGTTTACTGAGACCAGCCACTGAAAAATACTTAAAACAAAAATCCATTGTTTTGAGTGAAATGGTGTCCGATTTTGGATACTGTAAGAAGAGAGCCCCATTTTTAAATTTAGAAAAGCTGAAATTTAAAGGAAGAGGTTTAATTATACATATTTATTTTAAATAAAAAAAATAAAGAATGAAATTTGATCTCAAAATTGTCTTTTTTCTAAAATATTTCATTCAAAATTATTCAAAAATTAAATTTGACTCCATTTTTTTGTATACTATCAAATGTGTCTACGAATATTTATAAGGACAAGGCAACAGAAATGTTGGACACCAACGAATTTTTCAATTTTGAAGAAAATTGTAGAGTTTTTAAATAAACTTTTTTGTAAATGAAAAATTTGAGCAAAACATACGTCTTTTTCATATTGTGAAAAAATAGATCGATTTTTTTGTAAAAAATGACCCGGTTGTATGATTGCTAACAAACTTTTTGAAAGTTGCTTATTTTTGACTCTTTGGCGCTATTTTTTCAATTTTGGGCAGAATATGCTTATATTTGACAGTAAATATTTTGATAATGAAATCACTCGAATTTTTTAACCAGGAAACAAAAGTGATTATGAAAATATTTATCAGAAAAATTAAATTTTGTGGCCAAATTTCAAATATTGAAATTATGATTTTTGTCTAAATTTAAGCTTCAAAACCTTTCTGAGACCGTGATTGGCTAGATGACCAATTTCGATTTTGGCGCGATGACAAAAATAAATTCAACATTCGAGAACAGTGGGATACTAGACTTCGTCAATATCTAGGTGCTCGGTATGATGCAAGAATAGGTGCATATGATTGGAATTTATCCATGCAACTTTATGATAAAAAAGGAACGGTAAAAACGATTGGAAAACATATTGACAAGATAATAATAAACTGGCGCCCTCAGTTTTTAATAGTTTTGAATTGCACGAATTGTTCCCAGAGAGAGGGATTAACCGACTGTATAACAATTTCTAACGATCGTTTTGATACGTGACGAAACTTATTTTTAACTATTCGTCTATAGGGAGTATATGCTAGACTATTTGTCTAAAGTTTATAGAGTTCGGACCGGGAGAAGTTTAACTTAGAGGCGCCAAAGTAAAAGTTATGTCATATCACTGATATACTCATTTACTGAAATGTATCAAGCTATTTGGGTAAAAAGATAGCGACAAATTGTTTTCTGCACGTGAAACCTTGGTAAAAATATGCGGGTTAGAAAATTTTTGTGCTTTCCTAGGGTGGTTTTTTTTTTAGACTCCGCCCAAATGACGTAAGGGTACAAAACGCAGGCCAAATTCAAGGCATTCGAGCATATGCTGCACCAAATTTAATGGTTTAATTGTCTATCAGGATATCCAAATGACAAATTAAAATTGCCAAAGTGACCACAAGAGCCGCTAGAGAGCAATCGAAGACTATTTTTTGTTTGTCTAATAAGTAAATTTTTATCAGGAAGTCGATAATACACTTAAAATGTGCAAAAGTGACCACAGAGAGCCGCTAGAGAGCAAATGTAAACTTGCTGACTATTTTTCGTTAGCCTTATCTGATAAATTGGTTAGGAAAGTCGAAAATGACACTTAAAATGTTTTAAAGTACCTACAGGAGCGCTAGAGAGCAAATATGAGGAGAGCCCAGATTACACAGGATAAAACCGTGTCAAACTTGTTGTGTCAGGAAAAAAAAAAAAAATAGGTGGGGTGAGAAGATTAGGGTCCGTAGGAACCTATCTTCTTTGCACCAACCCTAGTTTTTTTGACAAAAAGTTTGCCATGCCCGAGTGTACACTAAATTTTATGTGTTACACTAAATAAATCCTATCTTGAAAGTATTAGAATTTAGGGTTTAGGTAAACTCGTGTCGAGTGTAACGGTATTAAAACGACGCAAAGCTTTTCTTGGGAAAGCTAGGGTTAGGGTTAAAAAATAGGGTTGTTCCGCAGGAAACAACACGACCATATTTTTAACAATAACCATAGACTTTCCGAGGAAAATTTTGCCATGCCATGAGTGTACACTTTAACACATTATTTCTTAAACCAGCAAAATTACGGTTAAAATATTTTTTAGCTAAGTACTTTTTTTAATGCAACCCACTTTTCTCAGCATGATACTGGAATATTATAAAGAGATAAATCAAACGGTTTTGTATATGTACTCAAGTTAAAAGTTTTGCCTTGCCTTAGCACACAACTATCTTTAACGCTAATTGTAATTTAACAGCCCCTGCAGGGCCCGCCGGAGGCAATTGCTTTATCAATTATGAATAGAGAGAGAAGCCTTATTAAAAAATCTAAATTAATGATTTAAACAGAATTATTTAATTTATGGAATTGCATTTACGTTTACCTGAGAATCATATTTTCTTCATCAATCCTTGTTTTTACATCAAAAAGTGTTTTGTCATGCCTAAGTGTACACAATAATACATACAACATGCCCGACAGGGCCGTTGGGAGGCATTACTATTAAAAATAAGTCGAAATTAAAAATTTTTAAATCGATATATTACGAAATTCCCATGTTTTGCCTCAGAAAACCGGTTATTTCAGAAGTCTATTACAGTTACCAGTTGACTTGGAAAAATAACAAAAAGTTTACATGTAAACATTTACTTGGTAAATGATACAAAAACCTTTTCTCGATATCTCTTATAATCTCAGAGTAATCATTGCTTACAAGGTTTGGTTTCATCGAAAAAAAGCTACGTTAAGTATTTTTTTTGTTTGAAAAACCCTGCCTACAAGAAAGATATATTTATACAGATTAATTTGTAGCACCGGTAAAAAAATCAATATTTTATATTTCTCAAGAATTTTTTTTAGAAAAAATGATATAATGTAAAATTCAAGCAAATTTAGACAAAAAAAAGTAAATCTATATTTTTTTGATGATATAGAAAATCGACAAACAAAAACTTCTCTTATTCCAACTTCCAATTTCATATAAGGTTATTCTATCTTTGGGTATTCATTTGAAAAAATATTGTAAGAAATGTAAAATTTGTTGCGAACAAACATCTACATTTTTTCAAAAAAAACATCTTCTTAATCTCCACTTTTGTCTTAGCGGCTGGCGCGCCATGCGTGGCATTTTTCAAATTTTAAAGGTCATTTTCGGTTTCTCGGGAATCATTTGTACATCCTGCCCTTTATTTTTAGGCCCGAATTATAGCGAGCGTTTGCTCTCTGGCGGCTCTTGTGGGCATCTTTTCAAGTTTTACGGTCATTTTCGGCTTTTCCGATACTGATTACCCCGTGCCTCATTTTTTAAGCCTGCACATGGCCACGTTTTTGCTCTCTAGCGGCTTTCGTGGTCAATTTAATAACCTATGTTCGAATTCGATTCCGAGATCGATTTACCCTCCATGGGCCCGGTGGCGGGCCTATTTTTGGCCTGCGTTTGGCCTTGCGTTTTGTACCCTTACCCAAATGACGGCTTTCTGTATTTGAAACCCCATAAGACTATATATTGGCAGATCGAGAATGTTAATTCCGCGTCTCCGGTGGATTTTGTTTTGAAGTTCTGACCGGTTGACCGGTAATGGCGGATTTCCGTCGGTCCAATTTTCAAATTGTTTCAATCAGCCAAAATTCGGTCCGTAGACTAATACGGGCACAGGAGTTCGAATCTGATATATCAGATTTTATCGATGACTCATTATGAGTCATTTTGGGTCACTTAGATGACGTCATAGAAATCTTTACAACTTGTACAAACACCGGTAACTAATAAAAACGCGAAATAAGGTTAATTGACACGGGTGAAGTTCGAATCTGATACCAAAATTCACTAGTAACAACATTATACGTCAATTTGGGTCAAATAGGAGAATTCACATAAAAGTTAGAGAAAACCGTGACAAGAATAAATCTGGCCGGAGTCGTGATTATGAATCATAATGACTGTCATCGATGTAATCTAATATCAGATTTTGAACTCCTTGTTACCCGTATTAGGCTACAGACCAATTTTGCCTGATTGAAACAACTTTGAAAATTGACCTACCGAAATCCGCCATTACCGGTCAACCGGTCAAAATTAAAAAAACAAATCCACCGCGAGACGCGGAATTAAATTCTCGATCTGCCAATATATAGTCATTGGGTTTCAAAATACCAGAAAGCCTTCATTTGGGCGTAGCTCCTAAATAAAAAACCACTAGGTGTTGATCACGTGAAAGAAATCAGTCATCATAATTGCTCAAAATGACCGAAAAAAACGTTTTTGCTAATTACCGGTAAATCGGTAGTCACCGGAAAAAATAAAAAAATTTCTACCACTACAAATTCGGTTAAAATTCAGATACCAAAAACGTTTGTCGTTATCTAGTCTAGTTCTCTCAGAACAGATACCCCTTAGGGTGGGGTGACCTAAAAAAAAAGCTACCTAAGGAATTTAGTCGTTGTTATCGATTTTAGCCACAATGATCACAAAATTAGAATATCACCGCTTTCGTGAAGGTGGAGTTGCTTTTAGTCCGTTTGACGACGAAAATCATGTTTGTGGAAACAAAACGATTTCTTCTTCGCGAGTTCTCAATGATCGAAAAGGAGACAAAAATGCTTATAGAGGATTTTGGGGGGACATCGTTCTTGGCCCATTTATATGCCATGGGATAGAAACAGAAAATAAAGATTTGTTGAAAACTATGAATAAAAAGCCTTCAACTAGCTCAGAACATATAGCAAAATGGAATATTAACGATTATTTTGAAAAAATGCACTCGAATACTGAAAATGTAAGTTTAATTAAATTAAATACATTCTTTTCATAAATGAAATTTTGTGAACAAACCGAAGTCATCTTATTTCTTAATTTTTGCGATTTCCGGTCCACTTTTAACTATATATAAGTTTCGTTTTTCGACTGATAACAACTGACAATTTCATCCAAATTTTGCACTCTCAGTTGTATGCATGGAATATTCATCTCAGCAAAAATGACGATGTTTTAATGCGAATCGCATTATGCGATGTTGAATTTCACAAAAATTCTTCAAATTAAAAAAGGGGAAATTTTTGGGTCCTATTTCGATATCCACCCACCTAAATAATACTTGCTCATAATATTTATAAATTTATTCAACTAGTTTCGATAGGAAAGCATCTTCAGGATGAGAAATATGTTCAGATTTTGCACAGAGCTAAAGTTAAGCGAAAAAAACAGCTGCGAGCTAACTACTCAAGAATTAGACGAAAGTGTGGGCGAAAGTTATTTTTTTAAAAAAGGGCCCACTTAGAATAGTGTAAAAGAGCGGTGATCATTTAGATCCGGTCTGAGGATTCTTATAAAAAATGCCTCAATTTTCCGGCGATCATAATAAGATTAAAAGCCTTTTTGGAATACTCTAAAGTGCTGCATGTAAAATTTATCTCGAAGTTTCTGTCTAGCTCTAACGCCGGTTTTAAGCAAAAAATTCTCTCTTTCGAAATTTGCAAGCCGGGCGAGATAGTTAGGGCAGCTATCGATATGGTAGTAAATTCCCTTTGCTCGAGATAATATTTATGGTCCTTGAGTTTTAACAGACAAGGACGCAGGTGTGGGTTGATATTATCTAAGAATGTACATGTATCATACAAATATATTTACTGTGAATTTTGTCTAAGCGGACACAAGTTTAAGCGGACAAAACCGGCAAAACCTACGCATTTTTTCTGAAACCCCGAAAAAGTGTGAGTCTAAGCGGACAAAACCGGATTTTTACTATAAATTGAATCACCATAAAGATGTAGCGGACAAAACCGGATTTCGAAAAGTGTCCGCTTAGACAAAATTCACCGTACTTGTAATTTCTTGTTAGGATGCTGAAATCGATACAACCTTCGTGAAACGAAAAGAAACCTACACTTCTCAATATGTCGACAATTTGACCCTAACCCCAATCAGCCCTTCAAACTTCAAAAGTCTCGGCGAATCGAGCGAATTTCACCAAAAATTTGATTCTGTATTTCTCTCCACCGCCCACGCTCAAAAAATAGGAGAACAAGATTTTTTACAAAATTGTGTCCACAAAGATTCCGTTATTTACGTTGAAACCCCAAAATATATTTTGGATCTTAAAGATGAACAAGTTGAAAACGTTATCAAAACGATAAAACAAATGGCAAAAGATCAAAAATTATCTTCAATTGAAAGCAGTAACGATGCACTTCTTCTATTTCAATATTCAGAATAATTTCGACATTTATTTTTTTATGATGTAGGTATCTTTAGCATAGATTTTAAAAACGCAAAAAAAGGTTCCAATAAAGTAAGGTATGCCCGACAAAACTTCTTCGCTGGTTTTTTGAAGTCACAAATTATAATCATTTACTCAGTATTAATGCTTATGCAAAAAAAATAACCAGGAAAGTCTTCAATAACGCAAAACAAAAGTGTTCAATCAACTAAATTAGCCAAAAAAGTGTTTTAAGAAATGTTTTCGAAAATTTGACAACTTCCCTGGTGAATCGGAGTTGGCCATAGTAAAATTTCTAGATCTCGAATCTGGGAAGTCTTGAAACTTACTTTTATTATTTTCTCAAAAACCTGAAAGATGCTAACGCGAAACGTAGTTTAAAAAAATATAATAAATTCCCTGGTGAAATTGGAGATCCACTTTTTACGATAATAAAGCCAAATATTGGCTTCCAGACTTGAAGTTTAAGGGTATGGTGGTTCTTACATTTTCTGCAGTTATTATGTCATAAAAATGCACCAAATCAATCGTTTGTGTTTTAAAAGCACAAAACAACCCAAATAAGAACAAAAAAAATTTCGAAATTTTGGCGTTTTTTCNGAGCTAGCTTTTGCAAAAATTTGAGTAAATTTTGAAATTTAACCTAGGAGGAGTAGGAATTTCCGATGAAAAAAGTCCAAAAACCGGTATTTTGGACCGGTTTTTTACGTATTCTAGAATAAATATAGCACTTATCGACAAAAGCTTACCTACAAAAGTTTTGTATACTAATTATACAGGTTATGTTAAAATTTAGGTTTATTTCAAAATATAACCTCAGAGGAGTAGGAATTTCGGTTTTGGCTTAGGTGGCTCTTGTGCCGCTTATGTGTGAAGGAGTGTGGTCATACAAAAAAGTTTTGGCATGTTTTTTTCGCAAGTTGAAGGCTAGTTCTACAAACTGGCTAATCTGAATTATATCCTCGAGGCTCTGTTCGGCTAATATTTTATCGAGAAAATGTCAAATTAGGAACCACCATACCCTTAAACATCAAAAAAATAAATTTCGGAAAGTGCTCCGAAAATCAACTAAATTTCAGTTGGTCGAATTTTGTCGGGCCTACCTTACAATAATCAGAAATCCTCAAATATTTTATCATTTATATTTTAGGTTTTCTTTCATGTCTTTTTTCTGCTATCTTTTGATGCGAAAGATACTGCTGTCTTTTTAGCCTTAACTACTGTAGTAGGAATTTACATTTTAGTAAAAATTATTTTATTTTGTACCTCATAGTTATTTTTATACTAGATTACCCAATAAATTACGAATACATACAGTAGAGTGCCTCTATAAGGACGGACTTTTGAAGCGCTAAATTCGCAGCGATATTGAGAACTCTTAGCATCATAGCATCTCATTATTGTCTAACTATTGTACAGCCCTTATCTTGACTAGAGAAAGCGTGGGCGAATCAGCCAATCAGCGGAGTTTCAAGTCTAATGGATATTCAAATGCATGTACAACATATGCAAGCCTTTTAAAATACCCTAAGTGGCGGGAGAGAGCAAAATTTGTATGTGAAATATTTAAGATATGCAAGCTTTTTAAAATATGAAGATAGAATGAGCTTCATAATTTGAAAAATAACCTCAAGTGGCAGAAGAGACCAAAAGTCGTAGGTGAAATATCTTCACCTCAGAATATCCAAGCATTGTAAAGTTTAAATAACCGTTATAATTTCTGAAAAGTGGCGTGAGAGCAACGTTCGTTTGAGTTTTTCAAAATGAATAATCAATTTGGGGGGTTTCCATTAGAGAGAAAGTGTATTTTCGTTCTCAGAGTTTCATACTGTTTTACGGTGATATTTTAGATTTTTATTAATTTTTACGGTTGCTGTAAAATTATTTAATTTCCATCTAACCAAAAATAAGAAAATATTTCTTTATATTTTGTTTCATTAAGATAGCCTATCTGCAGTTTATTGAAAGACCATTATTTTTTTATATTTATTAAATGTGTGAAATAAAATAATCAGTAAATGAAATAATAAATCAGTAAATAGAATAATCAGAGTACAATAATCAGGAGTAAACAGTTTGAAGATCACATTCCCTAGATAAATAAATTTGAATGAAAAAAAAGATAAACTTCCGATATAAAAATATAATTTTCAAATTTATTTCGTGGAAAATAATGACATCAGGCCTATTCAGCTAAACAAATCATTTGTTTATCAAAATGCGATATAAGTAGAATTTCCGCCGGGAATTTTCGGAGGTTCTAAGGACTTAGGGTTATGAAATTTCTTTTTTTGCATTTCCCAATGATTTTTGACCAAGATTTCGAAATTTTGTAATCTGAACCAAAAAAGTGATTTTCTATAAACTGCTCATTCATTTTGACCATCAGCTTATTAAAATCAGACCGCTCGATAAACTCGGACCATTAAAGGTTTTTAGTCAATTCCGGCGGAAACCCTGTGTAAGTAAAATAACAGTTAGAAATCGTTATTAATGAGTTGTTTTATTAAATTATCCATACAATATAAAATATGTAGGTAATATAGCTTAGACCAAAAAAATTCAAAATTGTAACCTTGTTGAAATTTGAATTACACAATTAAAATAACTAGAAGGTTGTATTTTATGTAATTTGTGAAAGTGTATATTTATGAGGTCCAGGTGAATTAAATTAATAAGAGTATCCTATTCCCAGGAAGTCTCGATTGAAACCGTCGTATTTCATTTCTCAAGAGTGTATAATGCAGTTTATCCCGCGGGTGTGAATGCCTCACCAAATCTCGCGCCGAATTGATCTTCACCCCTAATGCAGCACGTCGGCATGCAGGGTGGAGATCCATATAGCAAATTGTATTACACGTTCCGCTAAAGTAATGAACAACGGTTTCAATTGAGTTATCGGTGGTACAATGTTTATGTAGGGTAATCCGGAGGAACTCTATTAGAGTGGCCGAAGTCGGTCAGGACCGATTATGAAGGTCTCTGAAACATCCAAATGACCCTCTGGGTCGAAAGATATGTTAATAAGGAAGAAAAAATCTGCTTACAATTTTTCCGAAAAATGNAGCGAGGACTACTTGTGTATGAAAAACTAGCTTGGAGTCCCGAGATTTTTTCAAAAAAAAAATTAATTTTGTGAGAAAATGACGATTTTTGCCATTTTCAACTACCCTAAATGACCGTTTTTAAACTTTTAAAAAAATTTAAAAGTATGTTTTCTAATGTAACTTCACCTTGCGATTCCATTTCCGGGGTCAAAAGTTACTTTTGAGCATCTTTTTTTTTCAGCCAATCAGGAACGGCCAAAAATTTGAAAATTTTTTTCTCAAAATTTCAAAAAAATAATCTCCGTAAAATTTCCTACAAAATAGCTTCCTCGGTTTTTTCTTATTTTTAGCCCTTCCCTAAAATGGTCCCCACTTCGGCCACTCTAAACTCTATGTACAAAACTGAAACCGTTGCCGATAATTATTTGGCTGCTTGGAGTGACTTGTTTTCGATTCGAAGCATGTCTTTTTTTTTTAAGCCACTAAGTTGTCAGAATTTGAGTCCTTAAAAAAATGATCAAGCTTTTAATAAGAGCTTTAAGTTTATAAGGAGTTTCATTTAATGGCCCGTTATCGACAAATATTTAGGGGGTAGTGTCTACAAAAAATGTTGGCTGAAAATTCGATATAATACTAAACTGGCCCTTAAAAATGGCTGATGGTGATTTTCATTTAAATAATAATATTGCAGTTTGTAACCGATTCAATTAATTTTA
Organism: Oikopleura vanhoeffeni; assembly: GCA_004367855.1. Taxonomy (NCBI): domain Eukaryota; kingdom Metazoa; phylum Chordata; class Appendicularia; order Copelata; family Oikopleuridae; genus Oikopleura; species Oikopleura vanhoeffeni. Next base: position 236,331 of record SCLH01000296.1, on the reverse strand, counting down.
TATCAAAATTAACCTTAAAACGATTATCTTAAATTCTGTCGGACGTAAATTATGGCGGGAGAACAACCATCAATCATTTTTGGGGCAGTTTAATATTATATCGAATTTTGAGCCAATTTTTTTGGCGGACTCTACCTCCTTAGGCTGCCATTAAAACAATTTTCAGTCAGTTCATAAACAACAATTCGAAATTGTTTTTCATGTTAATAAAAAATTGGTTATTTCGAAATAATTTTTTTTCATTTTTTTGCTTCAATTATCCGTCAAAAATTTTAAAATTATTTTTCGATTTTTGTCATCATCAACATAAAATTGGCCAATTTTTTAAATACTGTGGTCACTGTCTAAGCGGACACTGCCAAAGCGGACAAAATGGGAGAAAACCCTACTCATTTATTGTGAAAACTGAAAACTCCTCGGTCTAAACGGACAAAATGGGAATTGTCAAAACATTTACAAAACATAAGGACTGAAAGAATATCGATCGCGAATCCCAAATTCTGGCTTTGATCCGGTGCCGAATTTATTTTTTTAATAATTCGAGAAAGACATTCAATAACCTTTCATATTTCAGTCATCGGAAATAATGTCTTAGAAATTAAATTTTGAAAACCATAAAAGTTTTAATCGATATTTTCCAAAGATTTTTTACAAGACATATTTCGATTTTCTACTGTAAATAGATTCTAGAAGATATCAGTATTTTTCGAAGTTTTGCCTATGCCGTGTGTAAATTTGGTTTGTAAACTAGTATTAAGCTATTAACCGCCATTTTTTCGATTATCAGTTTAACTCGGACAAAACGAACATTCGAACTCCTGTCCGCTTAGACTAAAAACGGTATGAAAAAATTAGTTCAATTCTCTGAAAATATGTTTTATTGTAAGAAAATTTGACGAAATTGACTGGTTGCTATAAAACTTTTTGAAAAAGTACGCGAAATTCGTGTGAAAATTTGGCTTGCATTTTCAGCCCTCTAGCGCCATTTTTAGATGTTTTAAGGCATTTTTAGCCTATTATGCTTAGTTCTCCCATTCAAAAAAATGTTTTGTGTTTCTGGTCTATAAATAGAAAAAACAAAATTAAAAAAATAATTATTGGTTATGAAGGATTTCAAATCATTATAAAATACAAAACTACAGTAAAAGAATTTGAGATTATCGTCATGTTGGCGGATTAAATAATAAAATTTGAATGCGCCGACTGCAGCAGCACTTATCGAAAATATTACACAAGATTACGAATTGCAAAATTGAGTAATCCTGAATAGCATATTTAATAAAGTTGGCATTATAGATTATGCATATAGACTATACAATGTATAAAATACACGACGTTAACTATCTGAAGTGTTGCTATTTGTTGAAATCTTTTCAGCTAGATGGCGTAAAAGGAGACATTGTGATTGACTCATTCTGTTGAATAATTGTAAAGCTTCCGGAGTTGGACTGAATAGGTTCAGTGAAATATTTAATCGTCACTGAGAGTTCAAGGAGATTTTTCTCGCAAAAGTTAGGACGTGAAACTTCTCGCAAACTGTTTTTCGTACCTATTTGACTCAAATTAGAATACAATTACAAAACCAGCTCTTGAAAACGTGATAGTATAATTCTCATAATTAAAAAGACAACTAATTCCCATAATCTATTTTTGAAACATCGGAAAAAATAAAATTCCGCTCAAATTTTTGTCCAACAGAAAATCATTTAGAGTCCTTGAGATCAAGATTTCAAATTTGAGCGAATTTATTTCACAATGGCTGTCAAAAAAGTTAAAAGTGCGCGAAATCTAAATTATGAACATAAGAGTGAAAACTAAATTGGTAGAACATATTTAAGGGGGTATACGACTCTGATTTAATAAGCCTTAGAGGGCATTAAAAAATGCTCCAAATTGATAACGGGCTGATAATTAAGTGTACTAAAAAACCCGATCATCAAAAAAAATTACGAAATTTTCGCATTTTTTCGATTTTTTTCTAAGTATTTTTTTAAAAGATGAAGTTTAAAAATAACGTTTGCTCGAATTTGACAACTAAAACTTCAAAATATCGACTTGACGTAAGCCAATTTTCTCATCAGTGTTTCACTGGCGTTCTTTTGAGCCTCTTTCGAAAAAATCGAAGCACTTTTTTTCGGAAATTTTTCGGAAAATACCAAAAAAATCATATTCGAGTTCTAGCTCGAAATTGCAAAAAAGCTCTCATTATCTTTTAAAATTTCTGAAATAATTCTTGATAAAAAATTGAGCTATTTTGCAAACATATCCTCGGAGGAGATAGATTTGAAGTCTGCAATTGTTAAATCGGCGGTTATTTGGCGTTTTAAAATTGTTCAGTTGCCGGATTCGAAAAAAAGCTCTCCATTAAAAATTTATATACTACCGTACGTGATCTGTGAATTTGAGCTCAATTGGATTACCGTCTGGGAGGAGATAGATTTTGAAAATGTCACCTTGTTACGATACTGTACCATTGGTGTAATGGTCAAAAAATAATTTTGTGATGTACTTTTTCGCAAGATTAAGGATAGATCTACAAATTAACATTTTCGGTTTTTCTCATGAACTGTTAGTTTCAGTATATTCACCGAGGAAAAATGTCAAATCAGAGTCGCATACCCCCTTAAGTGTCACCAAATTCTTTGGGTATGATTTGCGGGAAATGACATATAAGCAACAATGAGTTGATTTTGAACACAAACTGCTCGCATTTAAAAAATACATGTAACAATACTTAAAAATCTAGAATGCTTTGACAAAAATCGGTTCGTGACATTCATATTTTCTAAGTATCACTTTTATGTTCAAAATTGTCGATTTCGCGCACTTTGTGATCCGCTGATAGCTAATGTAATATAAATTCAGAAAGAAGGGCATCCCTGGGCTCTCCGTTGCACAATCGTGCTTGACCAATAAGAGCGTTGGAAAAAGGAGGCAAATTTTATTAGAGGCAAAATTCTTAAAGAGGTATACCATTTTCATCGATAATTTTTTTCCTCGACTTTTTTCTTCCTATGTTTTGCAAACACAACGATGTCATTTGGAACATCTTAATTTGTTTGTCAAACCTCTGGTTCAAAATAACGACAGAACGTCCAGGTTTAAATAGATTATATATGATTTTCTAATGCACCATATCTAGGGTCAGTACCGGGCCGAAAATCGACTTTTAAACTTATTAGTTTATTGACGAATGGTTTTTTGACGAAATGTTTTTTTCATGGTCGGAATCTTTTTTTTTGAGAAAGTTTAACCATATCCTATTCCGAGTACTGTAGATCAAAATTGCCTAGGTAAAAATACAAACCAATTGTGTGTTCAATTCAGGGATTTGATCGGTTGGTTGGCCCGTCTCACTCTCGTTTGTATTTGGTTTGTATTTTAACCTTGTAATTGGTTTGTATTTTTACCTAGGCATTTTTGATCAACTGTACTCGGAATAGGATATAAACTCAAAGAATTAGTGCTGAGGGGTTTAGTTTTGCAGATAAATCTCCCGGTACTGACCCTAACCTGACCCTAATATAAAGATGGATTCCATTAGGTGGTTTAAAACCCCACTCTGGTAATTTATATAAACATTTGTTCATTCAGGCGAAAATTATTGTATAAACTTTGCTAGTTAATTATTGCAATAAGTTGAATTTTCTTATCTCAATAATTTCTCCTAACATTTTTGTCATTGTACTTCATAGGAAGCAAATATTGAAATTTAATTTTTCTCGTGTTATTTTACCTTGATATGTCCTGTCCTTGCATATCATTGAAGTTCCAAAAAGATGTAGCAAAATTGCTGGGACTGGTAGAATTTTGATTTTCATCATCTTTTGTTTCGGGATACGCTATTTCTCGTGGCGAAGATGGCAAAGATTGAAAATTTTTACCCTGGTAATTTATTGGCCTATCTTTGGAAATGGACGTCGGTTCTTTACGAATACTTTTATCCATATTTGTAGACTCGGGAAGAATCGCCGAAACGGCAGGTTTAGCTGGCCCTCCCTGTAATTCACGATTGAACATTTGGGCACGCATAAGCTCTCTATAATAGGTTACAGATTTGTTGATGTATCAAAAATATGTCTCTATAGGAATCGATTTATAAATCATCCTGAAAAACGGAATCAAATTGATCGGACTTAAGTTATTGATAAAACACTTATAGAAAACTGTTTTAGTGCCTATTGTTCCATTTTGACCATTTTGTTCCATTTTGATATAAAAACGGGAAATAGCACCTCACAAATAGCACTTGTATTTTTTGAAGTAAATTTGCCGTCCCAGTAACAACATCGTGGCTAAAATTTCAATATTTTTGCCGTCCCACTAAAATCTTTCTACTGTAAAATATGATATACAGAAAAATTAGTACAAAAATTTTTTATTTGCGTGTTTATGCAATTTGAAAACAAAAAAAATTTGGCCCGCGTTTTTTACCGCCGCTTCTTATGAGCATATATAAGGCATACAAAGCAATAAACTCACTGCTGGCTACCGTAAAACTGTACGTCCTTTAGTCACATAAAAAAAATATAAAAAAAGTTGAAAGGTTATATTTTTGCATCCAAAATTTCAAATTCTGCAATTTTAATTTTTGCTCTAGAAAATATAGCTTGAAAAGCTAGGTGCAGCATATCACGTGATATTAGCGCACAGTTGTCTCCACTAATTATATTTCTTCGGGAATCGACGTACAATGATCCAAGCTACGTCCTAGTGTGGTGACCCTGCGGTCTGATTAGATTTACGTATGATTAATCGAAAGTTATTTTACATAAGTCCAAAATTTTGTTGAAAAAATCACGATTATTAATAAAAAATAGTTATTTTCCCCAATAAAAGCATATTATAAGTTATAATTTATAACACTTCTATTATTATTTTTAGGTATTTAGTAATCAAGTAACTCTGTAAGCAATTTTTGTCAGCTTGAATTAATTGTTGTTATAAATGAATTATCTCATGGACAATTTTAAATAGAGATTTTGAAATTTCACTTCCGAAGAAAAATATTTGTTCCTAGATACCAATACATTTGTATTTTTAATGTTATGCATGCACAAAACACTTTCCTAAAAACTGGTTAGTCTCACTTTTTTGTATGATGTCTACTTACATAATAATTTATTGGAAAGTAAAACATAGGCGAAAAATCCTAAAAAAATCAACCTCCCATGATATCGAAACCAAATTTCTCAAAAAAAAAATTATTTTTTTAGAACAGCAGCAATTTTTTTTTAAATGTATCAGGTTTTGGTTCACTTGAGCCAATATATCGGCTCTGTGCTCACAAGGGTTAACTACAATCTTGCAAGTAATGACGTCTTTTCGTTACTATTTGGCCGATAGAGTCTTGTCGAATTATTTTATTTTTCGATAGAATGTACAAGATTATTTATGTATTATTTCCACATTATCGCTCGCTTTAGATAACGTTCATGTTCTTTTACATAAAAAATAGCTAGGGTTTATTTATTATACATGTATAGTGGAAGACCATTAGTGGGTTTATTTATACCAGTGTAGATTTTATATTGGCTGTCCAAGTGTTATCTTAAAAATCGTCGAAGAATGGAAAACATGTTTACACAAAAATGTACAGCACAAAACAATTTTATTTATTTATCTATCAGACTTTTTTGACATGGCATTAGATATATTTATTACTTATTAATAATTGAAATTTAATTCGGATAAAATCGAAAACGTTATCATAACGCATGAGCATCAATTATTTCCTTTTTCGGGTTAAGGGGGTGGTTCCTACATTATCTGCCGTTATTATGTCATAAAAATGCACGAAATCAATCGTCAATGTTTTAAAAACAAAAAAGAGCACTAAAAACATTAAATAATAAAATTGACCACTAAAACTTCAAAATATTTCAACATGTTATAACATAAACCAAGTTTCATTTCCGTGTTCCTTGGCTTTCTTTTGAGCCTTCATTCGAAAAAATAGAAGCTTATTTTTTTTCGGAAATTTTTTCACGTGACCTGGAAAAATTCATATTTTGAGTTTAGAGTCGAAATTGGACAAAAACGCTCCTCAAAAGTTTCTATTAGTTTAGAGCTAGTTTTCGCAAACATTTAAGGGGTCGATGCATTTTGACAGATTTGCACTTTTTCAATTTGTTTTGTCTTGATGGGAAAATTTTTGTCACTTCAAAATTTTCGAATAAAATCCTTTTCGAACACAAGTTGCCACTTTTCAGCTCACTTTGTATAATCTGAATTTCTTCAGATTGATTAGTTTTACTTTATAAATCGTCTTTTGAGAAAACACTCTAAAAACGCGCGTTTGCTTCCATGGTGTCTAAATAACAGTAAAATTTATTATTTGTTACTTGGGATCCCTAAAATACGCTTTCAACCACCGTCTCGGATTTATTTAATTTTATTTTATACGATTTCTACGTCAAAATCGAAAATTTAAATTTGTGAAAAAAGACGGAAAAAACCGAAATTTTACCACATCGAAAGAAATATTTTTCTTCAGGAGTTTAATTTATCAAATTTGACGCGGTGGATGGGTCGGCTTATCAATTCGGCAAGTTTTGATGTGATAAATTTTTTTTCATTCCGGATAATGAGGGCTTTGGAGTATTTCTGCCGATCCGTAGTTTCGTTTAAAAAAGTATGATTCAGAGTATTAACAAGAGCGAAGAAACAAAACGAAGACATATTTAAATATAGTGAAAGTAGCCATT
>SCLH01000296.1:169998-186584 GCA_004367855.1 Oikopleura vanhoeffeni | reverse complement strand
AACACACTTTTCACTCGACTTCCGGTTAAACCGGAAGTCATCATATATCAAAAATACGACCAGATTTTTTTTGACGAAATTTAACCCTCAAATATACTTTTTTTGTATTATATAATTAATTAAACGCAATTTTCACTCGACTTCCGGTTAAACCGGAAGTCATCATTCATCGAAAATACCGCCAAATTTTTTTGGACTACATTTTACCCTTAAATATACAGTAAAAGTTTTGAAGAGTGTTTATATTTATGATTATGCAAAAAGGGGATAGGGATAGAAAAGGGATAAAAGGGGGATAGGGATAAAACGGGATAGGGACGGAAAAGGGGATAGAAACGGGATAAAAGGGGGATGGGACTTTCCATCCCTATCCCTCTATAGCTCTGAATTTTCCATCCCTATCCCATCCCTATCCCCCTCTATCCCCCTCGGTTTATCCCTTCTATCCCTATCCCTTTTGGAAGCCTGGTATATACGAGATAAACGGTATATCATATAACATGATTCATGTTACATGATTTATGTACGACATATAAACCAAAAGGTTCTTTTGTAAGGAAATTTCAGTTTGTAATTAGTTCCAAATTAATACAAAAAACAACGTATGTGTTTAAGAGAATATATGAATTAAAAAAAATAAAGAACCACGCCGGACAGATCCTGATTATTTAAATTATTTGCAAGCATTTGATTGGGTGGCCACCCAAATTTAAGACGATTTAAATTGCATTTTTTAAAGTTCATGGTTCGTTCGTTTTTTTCAAATATTCAGGATCTGTCCGGCAAGGGTTTTTAACCCTTGTAAGCTCCGAATCGAATAAATCGGTGGAGGCTCCAAAGCCGATTTTTCGGTCCGGATTTGAGCGCTTATATTGTGATAACTACACAGCCGAATTATCTCATATTAAACTCAAGTTCAAGCAAAAGGCCCAAAATGTTGTAATAATTTAATGGATTTGAAAATTTTTATCTAAAAAGTAAAGAAAATGAGCGCCAAAAAAGACGTTTTTAGTTATGGTTACCATGAAAAAGCAGAAAATTTTCAGATAATATTGGTAACCTGAACTAACTAATGCAAATCTTGGCTTTCTAGTCCCGCTTTCCAATTTAAAATTTCTCTTCCCGTTTTTTCTTAGCTCAACTTTTTACACCTTGATACGCGGCTGAAATCTTTGAAAAATAATTATTTTTGAGTATGAATAAAATATTTTTGAATGATGGATTAAAGCTGTCGGAAATCGATTCTAAAACTCGGCGGAATATCTAGATAATCAAGCGTTTGCCATACTCAGCTGATCATTTTTATGATTATCATAGAATAGGTGGCGTTAAATTCAGATGTATTTATATTTGATATTTAAAACACATTGCAAAACATAAAATCAAAATTATGAAAAATGGCTGATTTTACTGTAGCTGATCTTTAAGATTTTGTTTTTTATCAAGATAATGAAATAGAGAGCTTAAATTCTGACTCTTATATTTGAGATGGATGAAATCGATATCGTAAAAAATTTAAATTTACAGAGGAAACTGAAGAGAATTTTCAGCAGAGTACATTAGCTGGTAATTTCCTGTTTCAGGGTCGGTTATTTGATAGATCGGTTGGTAATTTTGACATTTGTTCATTTTAGACACCACGATACGAGTACTGAAAATTCCTAATTTTGAACTTTGTTTAGCATAAATCTGAAACGTGACAGCCTATTGGTCACCCACTGTATGTTTCGTTGTCAAACCCGACGTATTTATTCTCAATCTCATAATGTCAACCTTAAAAAGTTTTTTCACCTGAATATAAAATGAAATAAGATTTTAATTTCTTTTAAAAAAGTCTTTTTGTCAGAGTCTAAAATTTCTATTATTTTTCAGTTTTTCTAGATATCACTCACGAAAAAATAAAAAGAGTTTGGATAACAGTAAGGTAATTATTTTTCAAGTGAAAGATTCCAGAAACACTTTCCTAAAAACTGATATCCTCAGAAAATTTCAAAAAATTAACAGGATTAAAGGATCAGCGATGTTAACTTTTTGGGCGAAATTGAGAAAAAAAGTAAGATAAAATTTGTTTTTGATCTAATTGTCGAAAAAATGTTCAAGTTAATTTTATGAATTCCTTGGCAAAAACTCTATGTTGAGTTTTGCTTATTATTTGTTTAAAGCTTTATTTCTCCCATTTTGAGAGAGTTTAGAATATTTGAAGCCGATTAATCGGTTCGGAGCTTCCAAGGATTAATCCATATAATTCATTATATAAGAAACCGAACTCAATCACCCATGAATAAACTATAGCTATTGCAGGGTTGAAGCAACATTTCATTAATTTCCTGTAAGAAGCATAAAAATATGGTTATATAATAAAATTATATAAAGTGGGTCATATAATTGGGTTATATAATAACCACTTAAAAATTGTCCTTTGATTGTTTTTGTTCTTAAAAAAGTGAAAGTAAGCACTATTTAAATTAATCTCAAACATCTCATATATTATTAATTTGAGATTATCAGGTTCAAAATTTAGGCGTATCGATATATCTATTACGGAACTTCCTGGACCTTTTATGGTCTCGGGTCTTTCTTCCCGCTTCTGAAACCGGAACCTGATTTTTGGCGGGTTCCCGTTTTTATTTTTTGTGCGGGAACTCGCCAAACATCGAGTTCCAGCCCAGATAGTGAATCAAGGAACTTGCCAAACATCGAGTTCCAGCCCTAAAAATGAAAACAGGAACTCGCCAAAATGAGACTTCCAGCATTTTATTAAATTTTTTTAAAACTTCAATCCAAATTGTTTTAGACGTAAAAATTGTATTATTGATTTCAATTATTTTAATTTTCTCTTTTCATTTGAAAATGAATGAATTTGATTATGCGGAGAGAGTGAGTAGAAGATTAAGGGTTAGGTAAACTCGTGTCCAGTTTACACGGTAGGGAGGTTTTTTAAAAAAACATTGGGTTCCCGCACAAAAATAAAAACCGGAACTCGCCAAACATCGGGTTTCCGCACAAAAAATAAAAACTGGAACTCGCCAAACAGCGGGTTCCAGCTCAAAAAATAAAAACCGGAACTCGCCAAACAACGGGTTTCCGCGCAAAAAAATAATCAGCGGAACTCGCCAAAAAGTGGACTCCCGCACAAAAACGGAAAGAGTGACCCCCTACTCCTTTTATACCACGGTTCAGATTTTGGAAGTTGGAGTTATTTCCTGATATTTTATGCAACAAAAAAATAACACAACAAAAAATAAGTTCCCAAATTTAAAAATTGGCATGCAAGGTCCAGCAAGTACTGCAATAAATACATCCGTCCTTTATCCGTAAACTTCTGGTAGACTGTTTGGGTCGCACGTAAAATGTCTACTTTGTGAAATGTCGACTTTGGAATATGTCTACTATTTTTTACTAAAAGTTTTCAAATGTCTACTTTTTGAAATCACAATGACAAGTGAGTACACTGATTTTAATCAAAAATTTATTCAATCGACGTTTCGCTTTTATTTAGCCAATTATCGGATTCAAATTATATTTCAGTTTAGAAAAATACACTAGGCTGAGTTTTACAAATAATCTCCTTATCGTGGTTTCAGATATGACAAATAATTGAAAAGACGGACAAGGTGAACTAGTCTGATCACAAAAACAAATGTGGGCTGATTTCAATATCCCTTATCACTTTTTGATTAGAATGCGTAGCCACAACGTTAAAATCACACGTCAAAAGGAGTAGTGGCTACGCGTGTGATAAAGGGATATCAGTAGATTTTTTATTATTTTATCACTACGAGTTCGCTCACAAGGTGCTCTAAAGTTGAGATTTTGAGGACATTTGTTAGCGATGGTTCCTAGTAATTACAACCTTTGTTTTAAATCAAGTTAATTTAATAACTCAAGTTCAATTAATTTCAATCAGTTTTTTTCACATATCTCGTTTTATCAACAGAACTCCATCTCAAAATGTTTACATCTCTATAGCGCGTGTTCGAATCTCACTAATGCTGTCTAGTGATTGTCTTGAATATGATTATAGGCAAGGGTGCTTGATATTGGGACCGCTAAATTGATCGGTGTGTAATCACGCAAGCTATCACCAAGACCAGGCTTCTAAATATGAGTCATTTTCGTTCCCCTTTCAGGCGTTGGTTTAAGGGGGTGGTGTGGATGAATTTTGACATTTTGGAGGCTTGGTACGGGCTAAACTGATGACGTTAGACCATTTCTCAATACACATGAAAGATCTATCCTTGATCTCGCGATCCATTAGGACAATTCAGTACCACTCCCACCAACAATCTGGTTAACCCGCGTTAAACACGAGTCCCTCACTTTTTTCAAAGAAACAAGGATCCTAGAGCTTATATCGGAATCATTTTGAACACAAACAGTGCTAGAGAGCAAAACGAAATATTTATAGAAAAACCCTTCTATTTTTCAAGAATGCGCTGTGTTAAAAATGAGACCATAGTTGCTAATATTGGTTCCAGAAATTGCTTTTGTTTTAAAATTTTGCTTTAGGCGGACAAAAACGCAAAAAAAAATAAAAAATTAAAATTTTGAAAATGACAGTTTGGAGGCTCAGGCAAAAGCTATCTCCCTCCACCATTTGAGGGATATAGTTTCGACTCATACTGCATTCTGAAAGCACAAGACTTGTTCAACAATAAACTAGAGAGTTTTTTTCGAATTTTGCTTCGGCGTCTCTTGGGAGCCATGTCAATTTTTCATTGTTAGCAAAATTGTTTGAAATGGTCAGTTTGGGAGGCTCAGGCAAAAGCTATCTCCTTCACCAGTTTGAGAGATACAGTTTCGACTCATACAGTATGAGTCGAAACTGTATCTCTCAAACTGGTGAAGGGAAGATAGCTTTGCCTGAGCCTCCAAACTGACCATTTCAAACAATTGGCTAACAATGAAAATTGACATGGCTCCCAAGAGACGCCGAAGCAAATTCGAAAAAAACTCTCTAGTTCATTGTCAACAAGTCTTGTGCTTTCAGATGCAGTATGAGTCCATACTGCATCTGAAAGCCAAGACTTGTTTGACAATGAACTAGAGAGTTTTTTTCGAAATTTTGATTCGGCGTCTCTTGGGGGCCATGTCACTTTTCATTTTGAGCGCGACAACTTTTCAAATTGAGCCCAAATTGTTTGACAAAATTTGAAACCAGAAAAATGCCTTCAAAATAATTTTTCCGTAATACAAACACTTTAAGGATTTGGTGCAATTTTCACCGGTAGCGTCAAAGAAAAACAAATTAGCGCACTTTCAATTAATCAGAAAATACATCAATATTTTTGTTTTCGTTTTTTGTTTTTTTGGCCGCCAAAAGCAAAATTTAAAACAAAAGCAATTTTGCATTGTTTGTTAGGCTTCTCCGGAGCCTCACACAAAAAAAAATGATGACAACTGAAGAGTGGTACGAACTGCGTGTCTTTTTAAGAGCTTTTTAAAAGCGTAGGTGTGACGTAGGTGGGATTGTATCAGATTACTGTTAAGTTCAAATTACCGAGAAAGTTGTTTCTGTTAGTGACAAATGTTTTTTGGAATATCACCTTTGCTAGTTTGACCGGAAATGACCTTGGAAAAGGCTCAAATTTGCGACACCCACTGCCTTAAGGGGGTGATCGTCGCATTTTGAGGCAAAAATGGGGTTTCAATGACCAATTGTAGCAAAGTACAAATCGTCGGACCAAACATTACTCTCTTTGATATATTGAACAAATCTGTGCATCCTTAAAATAAATCAAAGTGACGGATGCTCGTCCAATCAGAAACGTGCTTACAAAAATAACGGAATATTTTTTTTAAAAATGTATCTTCTCCTGAGTTTTTAGGGTACAATGATGTTTATGAACAAATAAACCGGACAGAACGTGTGGAAAACACCAGTTGAGTTTTTTTGAAAATTCTTGGTTCCTCTCAGTATCACCAAAAAACTGTATTTTGCCTGTTGTAGGGGTCTCAATCAAATGTATCTCCTCCTGTTTAAAAAGTCAGCACAAATTCGAAACCCAATAAATTGCAGCTGAAGAGTCCGTGCAAAACAACCAAGTTGAGTTTGTCTAAATTCTGACTCGTTTTTCTGTAAATCGTGTTTTAAATTTCCAAAAATCAAAAATTCAACTTTTTTCGTTAACGAAATTTTTGAACTCATCAAAAAGTGCTTTCCTAGCCCAGGTATAAAAAAAACGAGTACCAAATGCTTTGTGAATTTTCCATATTTTTATAAAAAAGGCATAAAAATGAAATTGTGAAACTTTGTTTCTAGAGCCTCATTTTGCGACGACCACCCCCCCCCTTAAGGAAAAGCTAGGAAAAAAGGGGAAAGGGGGGCCAAAACCCACGCAAAATCGTTCCCTTTTCGAAACCTGAACCACTCAGACAACATTAGTGGGATTCGGACTCGCGCTATAGAGATCGCAAACGTTTTTGAGATAGAGTTCCGTTGGTAAAAGGATATGGCATCTGGTACAGTAGGTACTCACAAAAAAATTTTTATCCATCGTTACTATCATTATATGGATTATCGACCCTCAGAGTACAGAGCCTGAATATTTGAATGACACATAGAACGCAAGATATTAACAACCAATAAAAACCCTGGATTGCGGAATAGGCCGATTTCATTGGTCAGATTAAGAAAGGATCAACCAATCAAATGCTCAGATTTCGCATTTTTCAAATATTCAGGATCTGAGCTCTGAGGGTCGATAATTCATATTGCTCCGAAATTTCCACCAAAATATTCGTCATACTAAACTTTATGATGAAGGTATTAGCAACTCTAGGTCCATTATGCCTGCTAGAGTGGATACAGGTTCAGGCAGATTTTTGCTCTCTTTTTCATTCAAGTGCAGAATTGACCCATGGTTATTATTACCTTGGTTAAAAACTTGAGTACAAGGAATCGTTTGGTGGTATTTTCGAATCAATAAAATGATATTGACAATCAATCGGAAATTATTTTGAGGTTATCTACGTGAGACCCTACTGTATACGGTATACAGTATACCGTAAACAGGCGCCCCTTAATACTTACAGTATTGTTGATTTCGCTTGAATGTACAACTTGGTTGATGAGCCCTAATTCCAATGCCTCTTTTGCCGTTATTTCCGCATTAGATTTGATCATTTCAATATATTTTTCGGGACCAAGAATCGTTGAGACAATGTTAGAGCCGCCATCAACAAGTGGAAAACCCATTTTGTACTTTAAAAAGTTAAATCGGCTGTTTTCTGTCGCAATAATATAATCGCTGATCAGTGCTAATTCGAGTCCACCATTGAAGCAGACGCCATCGATTGCTGTTACGATTGGCTTAATATTAAATACATTTTTTTCAAAGTTTTATTTCAAGAAAGTTGCAGATGTATTTTTGATGTTGATTTCGGTCATATCATTACGATCCTCGAGTTCATATCATTTTTTATCATTCTGTTAAAAACTATTTCGGAACAAGAATCGCGTGATGTGACGTAATTTTTTGATAATAGTGAATGTAGATCAAAGCCTACCCACTGGGTACTACTAGTACCCAGCTTCATTTTTACTTCATTGGCCAGATTGCGTAGGCACTTACGAATTTCAAAAAATCATATAAAATTCCCCTTACATGCCACGAAGTTATGATTTAACTCAGTTCAAAGCCCAAACAATTTCGTGTAAGAATTTAATTTAATACTGTAGCCTCATTTGATATTCACATCGAAATTTTCTCACTCTAGCGTAGCTGGAAATATATGAGTTTTCTTTAAAACTTCGTTTTCAAGCCAAACCATAAGGTTTTTTTCATTGAGGTTCGAATAAAAAAGATAGAATAGACAATTCCTAATTGAGGAGAATCAGTCAAAACTTTTTTAAATCATTAATTAGTTGGTAAAGACTGTTTGATATGTATAGGGCGCAGCAAAATCTCGCTCATTATTCTGACATTTTTTTTCTGGATCTATATCCCAGAAATAATATAATTCTCAAACAGTCTAAAATCCATACTAATTTAAATAGCTTAATTAATTGGACCTGAGTTTGCAAATAGATGACATAGTGAAACTATTTTAAAAAAATCGCATAAATTTGACACGTGAAAAACCTGTTTTTTAACAAAATAATTTTTGAGTGGTCCATCTATTACACGATTTCGACTCAAAAAATTCGTGTGTATATTACCATGAGAACGGACGCGCTTAATGACCACTCAGTGCCAATCGGCACTGTCTGAGTGCCGGGGTTAAAAATAAGTAAAATACCAAAATGTTTAGAATTAGCATACAGTATGTAAAAAAATTGTTCGAGACCAACAAGGGGAAATTTCTCTGTATTTCTCTGGCTCAAAACCTATTATTCGCAGGAGCATTACTTTCAATCCAGAGAAATTGGACCTTGTTGGTCTCGAATAATTTTTTTACATTCTGTAGGTTTTCTTCAGCGATATTGAGCCGGCGATATCGAGCCTCCCCCTGTACTCAGTGTTCTGAAACGGGATCCTGAGTCGGGATCAAAATCCCGAGTCGGGATTGGTTAAAAAATGACCCAGGACCGGGACGGGATTGAAAACTCATCTCGTTTTATAATACTGTCTGTACTGCTTTAAATATTTTCACTCACTTTCTTGCATTGTTTTGATTTCGGCAGTTCATTGGCGGATTCTTTGACAATTTGGGCTAGAAAATCAGCTTCGGAAACTTTTGGTGAATATTTGAGCATATCATATCCACTCGTAAATTGACCATTATGGCCAAATAGAATTGCTGCACTAGCGTTGCTATTCTGGAAAGCTAAATTATTTATTTTTGAAAACATTTACCATAAATAATATTTTATAATAGTTCAAGATTTTAAGTCACTATTAGTGACTTACTAATCATTTCGAATAAAGAATCGCGACATAATTGAGGTATGATACTAATTAGGTGAACCAGATTCAGAGGCCACTTTATGCGTGGGCGGAACCAGAGTTCAATTATTACTTTACTAGTAAATTGATTTTATTTCGGGGACGATTTGAAAAAAGAAATTTCAAAAGTCAAAAATGGGTATCAATTTTATTGGCTCATCTTTTAAAGATTTTTTTCTGGTCATTTAACGACGGAGTATTTTTTGATTTTAAATGTTTTCAAAAAAACAATAGAATTTACCTAAAACTTCGTGCAAAAATAAGGAAAGGGATCTATGCTTCCATACCGTCATGAGTCATGACGCGTCAGGAGTGCATAAATCGAAAAATTGAATTTGAATACTGCAATTGCTGACAAATTAGTAATACTGAATGTCACAAAAAAAAATATCATCAAAAAAGCGTATTTGGTGTTTCTTGGTGTCTGTGTTTCAAAACACAGCGGAGCAGATTGGGGGTAAGGTCAAATTTCTTATGATTTGATACATGATTCACTAAAAAGTGTATGTGCTGAGCACATTGTGCTCAAATAACAAATACTATTCTTACCTTTGAGGGCAATTATTAGATGTTCAGTAACGAAAGTGTCGATAGTATTATTTTTATGTGGTCGATTGAGTCTCATCATAAAAATTTCTTGGAGGGTTAAAAACCCTATCACGCCGTGAAAAAATTATTCATTGTATTATTTTCCAAAAAAACTGAATTTGATTAATTGCTTGAATATGTACATTGTATTAAGGCGAGAATCATTAATTAGATCAAATCCAAGGAAGTTACTAAGAAAATAAATTATAAATGTCACGTTTCATATTATGAAATTTGCACATAAATTGAACTTTTAACATTAGGCCTTTAGGTTAATTAATCTTTCGCTGAACATAAATCATGTTACATTATCTAATTATGCACACTAGATTGAACACCGTCATGATTTTTGAAACTCAACTTCGTCAGAAAGCTTTATGTAAAGAACATATAAACTTTGAAGCAAAGTTAACGCTAGGTGGCAAAGAAGCGTCATCATCCAACAAATCTGTTTTGTCCGACGGCCGTCGATATTATTTTCGAAAATATCAGAATTTTTGATCTTGGATTTTTGAAATATTTATTTGTAGTTTACTTTTTTATATCACATAAAAACTTATTCGACAAATTGCATTATGTAAACGGGACATTCTGAAAATAATCCTTTGAAAAATATTGTGTAGAAAAGTTTTTAAGCGAATATCCTATTCCGAGTACTGTAGATCAAAATTGCCTAGGTAAAAATACAAACCAATTGTGTGTTCAATTCAGGGATTTGATTGGTTGGTTGGCCCGTCTCACTCTCGTTTGTATTTGGTTTGTATTTTTACCTTGTAATTTTTACCTTGTAATTGGTTTGTATTTTTACCTAGGCATTTTTGATCTACTGTACTCGGAATAGGATATATGTGTAAGTATGTGTTTTTTTTGGACTTTCGATTTGTTTCATACGACAGATACTAAAACATATTTATATATATATACGACAGTAGTAAAACATATTTCAATACTTAGCATTTAATGATTGTCTTAAATTGTTAATATAACAATAAATGAAAGCGTTTCCTATCTGTCGTACTAGTATGACACAAAAATAGAGCAAAAAGACATTTATGAAAAAATAACGTTACAAATTATACTTATTATTAACTAAGTAAAACAAATGGTGCAGATAAATCAACGAGTATAGTTGGAACCCACGCAAAAACCTACGTAAGCCTCCGCAAAAATCTACGCACTTGAAAAATAAATTTATCCGTTCCTGGTGTGCGGCGTATAGTTGTAGGCAAAAGATAGGGTTTTTTTTCAAACGTTCCTAGGCAAATGATAGGCGTTTTTAACCAGATTTTCAGACCAAGATTCTCCGGTCGGCGGGACAATGAAAAATACAATTATTTAAAAACATGTTCAGATTGACCAATGAAGTTGTCGTAGGTTCAAAAAGTTTTAAAAACATGTTTTCAAGTCTCGCAGACAATAGGTCGGCTAGCTTGAAAATGGGCAATAGTTATCAGATAAAAATAATTTAGTTTTTTTGGTTTTCTGAGAGTGATTTACTGTGAGCATAAATTTTTTTTTATAATTTTCATTGTTTTCTTGACATTTAACGATTTTGGATAAATCGTTCGAATCTGTTTATTTAAAATAACTTTATTTCATTTTTTCGATAAAATTAAATTTATCATCCTAAGGATTTGTAAGAAAAAATTAACTTAAAATCACCAAAAATTCTTACTCTGACCACCATTTAACTCAATTACATGTATAACTCTAGAAATTGTTTAAATTCACCAATCAGAGCACATTTCCCAGCCGTACGCGTATAGTTGGAAATTACGCGTATAGTTGGAATTACGCGTATAGTTGGGGTTTTTTGTCAAAAAACTTTCCAAACTATACGCCGCACGTGCTTTTTTTGAGGGTGAACAGGGAACTTGGGATTCCTATGATGGATTAAAATAAAAAATAGCGGAAAGAATCAACTCACGAAAAATTTTTTTGCCGAGCCCTTTTTTGAAATATTGCTCTGTGATGGAAAATTTCATTTTTCTGGGATTTTTCTGTGATTTGAAAATTTTCATTTGCAATTTTGAAAGGTTAGAAAGAATTTTTCCAATAAGGTCCGCCAATCAGCGACCAGGGATTGAAAAATTTTTTCGCGAGCTGATTCTTTTCAGATATTTTTTATTTTAATCCATCATAGGAATCCCAAGTTCCTGTTCACCCTCTAAAAAAGCACCGTGCCGCGCACCATGCTGTAATAAAAAAAGAAACATTGGTCCGAATCCATTTTTTAATTTATTTTTCTCTAAATATTATTGCTTAGTTTGAGCTATCCAAAAACTTAATAGGATGAGTCGTTTTCAAAAGCCGTATTATATGAAAATGTTGGATTAAAAAGTGGCAAAAAATGACCAGTATGACATGACGTATATTTGGCTTTACTGAAACAAAATAATGTTTAAAAAAAGAATGTTTGAAATTGAAGAATTTTCAAAAAAATATTGGTGAACCATAATTGATCTGAAATTTTTTTCAAAAATAACACAGCTGTATCGCGCACCAGCTGTTGTGATTTCTTAATCATACTGATTAGAGAATTATTTATCTCAGTGTAACTGAAGACCAAAATTACATGGGAAAATCCGAGTCAGATTATCCGACTATTTAAACGCCTTAAAATTTTGTTACTGGAAATCGGCATTACCAAAATATAAATATGCAAAATGTTTAACCCTTTCCTTCTCCCTTGAATGATTTTCTAGTTTCAATATAAACTGGCTCGACCATAGGTTCGATATTAAGTTTTTTTGTTGACACATTTCTAACAGAGTTTTTCACCAAATTAGCCATCATATTTCTTGCCATTTTCACAACTTTCAACGGTTTTCTCTTAGACTTCGAAGATCAATTTATTTGAGCTATACGATAATCAATACGGTCTAAAAAATTTATTTATCAATTATTAGTCATTTGGACGACGAGCAAAGTGCGTGAAGAAACATAAAATGTTAATATTTGTTATTGGCTAATAAAAATCATCCAAGTTCATCATTAATATTTTTGTTTAATAGCATTTATTTGATGACTTTTTTGCAGCAAGAAAGAAATGAGGCCTGATTTTTTACTGCTAAAATTAAATCAATTCGCGTGAAAAAGTAGTATGCTGCATACTGTATGCAGCAAACTGTATGCTTTTGGTAAGAACGACAAAACTTATTTTTGCTTAACATTTTTCAAACTATTTTCAAATTTAAGCCTGTGAAAAACTATTACTACCTGATTAAAAAATTGAAAAAAAATCGTGAGCAATCGCTAAAAAACAAAAATCCGTTTTTGAAATTTCGAAATTTCAGTAACAGATTTTCATTGTTGAAGCAATTGGTGACGATTTTTCGAAAATTGTTTCGATTAAATAATAATATTTTTACCGGCTACAAGGGCAAAGTGTTAGGGGTTGAATACTACAAATTTCAAAATGTCAAATTAAGCCTTTATTCGTATTACTAATGCACTAAATTGTGTGAATCGTGGTCATGGGAGAGTTTTTTATTTTCTTAATCTCATTTGATGCCTCTAAATTTTTTTTCAAAAATAAATTTTGTTAGGACTGTAGCAAATTTCTTGAATTATATTATTAACAAAAAAAATATGTGTTGATAATGAATCTTAGGTTATACAGCCTGAGTTTTTTTTTAATTGGGCGATTTTTTTTCTCCAGGCGGCTAGACAGGGAGATTGAATTACCGCTTGATTTAAAACGTCGGGTCACGCGTGACCAGATGTTACTATGGGTCCAGAAATAGTCTGCAATTATGAGAGTTAAAATACGCGCAGTGAATTCATGAGTCCAAACTGTCAAGTTAAAAGTTTTGAAAATATATGCAATTTTAATCATTTAACAAAATTAATAGCAAACTGGAAAAAATATTAAATAATATGTTGAAATAAAATTTAGTTTATTTTTTTAATCTGGAATTTGACCGTTTTTTTCTCATAGAGGTTTCTAGCTTGGCTAGCGCATACTCCAGCAATGTCATAAATTTTCTTGATACATATTTTAACTGCATGTTGTGGTGTGTTCAAATTATTTGACCATACAAAGGATCAGAGACTGTAGGCACTGTACTAATCAAAAACCAAAAAATCAAAATCTCGTTAAAACCTAAAAATGTTTAAAAATTAATTTAAGTGGAAGTCTTGCGGCTGTAGATGCTCGCCGCGCTTCATAACTAAATTATTCGGCTCATAATTCATTGACAATTCAAAATGTCAATGTGCTTGGTAGGATCATATCGATTTTATTGCAACAATCGGGTTTGAAAGTTTCACAGAAAGAAAAAATCTCTTTTTCTTACCGAACGAAAAATATTTCTCTTCCAAATTTATGACTCAAAATTCTGCCAAGGGTGTATTAAAACATAAAGACAGGAAGTTTGATACTTTTTAGTCGTCACCCACAATAACAAACAATAAGAAAAAAATGTATTATTCGTTAAAAATTTGTTTTATAGAAGTTGGTACTATGAAAGTCTGCGTAAAAATAACCCTCTCTCAGTGGATTGTAGAAATTTTGGGGTTTGAACTTTATGAGAGAACTTTTTGAGCTACAGTCACTGTACTACAGTGGTAGGTTTTCCGGGTTGGTTAAAAAATTCGACGCTTTTGCAATGTTTTCTGAGTTTGGTGAAGTTCTTAATTCTACACATTTTAGTGGGTCTATCAATTCATCCGAATTTACGAAACTCCTGAATCGGAAAATTGTTCCAATTGTGACGTAATTAAGTTTTACCAAGGGTACGCGGTGTATCATTTATGATTTCATCCTTGAGTTTCTATTGGAAATATAACGTCTGAATTACAAATTGTTATGTTATATCTATTACGGGATCTCCTGGTCATTTTTGGCGACTTTCTTAACCAACATTTTTATATAATTCGGCCTTTGAAAAGGACTTATCCGATTAAGTTCTTATATAGCTCAAACTGAGCATTTATACCTTTTGGAAGAAGATTGTTATCTTCTGGTTTGGTCTAGTACATTATGTACGTTAACCCCCACCTGCACAAGCGTGTTTCAGAACACAGAGACCAAAAATATACTGTGGAAGTGTCATTTTCGCCGGCGGAATATCGGAACAGATTCCCGATAGTTCCCCTTATTTTTAATTTTAAGAATTTTGGTGAGTTCTAGAAATTTCTCATCAGACCGGAAATGCATTATTTGGATGCAATTTTTTGTTTAATGCAGTTAAAACAGTACTGTAACAAGATAATTATCTACAAGGTAGCAAATTTTATTGTGACAACGGCCCTGATTATGAGAAATCAAGTAAATGGAGTTTTGTACGCTGTAAATCGAAGTTACTGCTCTAAATGGGCGTTTTAAAAGTCAGTTTCTGACCACTAGATGACTAAAAAAATTTTTTTGTGCCCGGAATGGTTTTTTTCTGGGTCAACAACCCCCGTGAGGTCAAAGAATTTGTATCAACTACTGTAGTTCTCTCGTTAGTTTTACCGGTGCGCTCCCTAACTATGTGTGTGTTCTGAAACACTCTCGTGCAGGTGGGGGGGAGGACATCTCGTGCAGGTGGGAGTTAAGTAGTACGAATGTACTAGACCAAACCAGAAAATAACAACCTTCTTCCTAAAGGGATATATTAAGAGATAAATAAATTTATAAAAATTCTTCCGAATCAGACCATTGTTCCCAATTTGTAAACAAAAACTGATAATTAAACAATTTCAATAACCTCAGATAAAAAATGATCCGATTCGGACCATTTCTATTTTGTTTTATTATTCACTAAATATTTGTGCTCAGTTTGAGCTATATCGAAAATCCTGCCTAGTCGTCGATTTATCTGGAGCGTCATAACTTTGATAAAGTGGCCAATTAAATCGCGGGATTCTTGAATTGAGTCGACAATCGGACATTGTGATTGGACACTGGCTCAAAGTTATAACGCTCGAGATAAATCGACGACTAGGCAGGATCTTCGAGATATCCCTTTATCACCTTTTGGTTAGAATGCGTAGCCACAACGTTAAAATCACACGTTAAAAGGAGTAGTGGCTACGCATTCTAACCAAAAGGTGATAAAGGGATATAAGAACTTAATCGAATAAGTTGTTTTCAAAAGCCGAATTATATAAAAATGTTAGTTAAGAAAGTGGCAAAAAATGACCAGGGGCCCGTGATTGATATGTTAGCCAGTCATATAAAGGCTATAAACAAAATACTATTTTACTGACTGAAATAATGTGCAACAATTTTGTATACGATTTGAAAAAGGGATACTCTCTTTATACAGGGTGTAACGTTTTTGCTTTCTTTTTTTCAATTTGCATAATTTGCTATCCGCCAATGAGAACGATCAATTTTGACAAATACCTACGTCTTTTTCAGATTGAACCAATCAAAACGGTGGAAACGTTACATGCTGTAGATTAATTATTAGTGAGAATTCCTGGGAATTTCGGCCGAAATCGATATTTTGGGATCATAATAGTCCAAGGTAAAAATAGTGTCCAAAAACTTGTATATTCTTTTCCCAACGAAACTCCATCTCAAAAACGTTTATTAATTCTATAGGCTATATATATACTATAGCGCGTGTTCGAATCCCACTGATGTTGTCTTAGTGATTTTTTAGTGATTGCTTGAGTGATTACACACCGATAAAATTTAGCGGTCCCAATATCAAGCACCCTTGCCTATAATCATACTCAAGACAATCCGTAAGACAACATCAGTGGGAAAACAAAAAGTGGGATTCGAACACGCGCTATAGCCTATAGTCTATAGAGATAGTAAACGTTTTTGAGATGGAGTTTAGTTGGGAAAAAGGTATATTTTTTCCAAAAAATGTGTTTTAACCCTTGAAACCGAAAATTTTTGTGACGATTTTTGTCATAAACCTGCTGTTTCGACTTTTTGGGTATAGTACGGTTATGGTGCACCATGGTGCGCTATAGTTGCAATAGGGCGGATAGATAGGTGAGAACATGTATATGATAATTTTCAACTTTAAGGGGGTAGGTGTCGTAATCTGGTACCTTTCAATCATGCCTCAGAACAAATCTAGGGCAGTTGGAAAAATTCTGAGGATACTTGTTTGTAGATCTAGCCTTCGTCTAACGATTACACAACTCAAAGTCAATCTTGTT
>SCLH01000296.1:151099-169535 GCA_004367855.1 Oikopleura vanhoeffeni | reverse complement strand
AAATCTATCTTCTTTTAGACCCCACATACAAAGCGTCTCAAAATCTACACAAAGTAGCGAATAAATGAGAGCAAAAAAGTGATGAGAAGGAATTTTTCGATTTTTGACTTTTTTTCTTCTAGAATTTCACTTGAACGCCGATTTTGCCAGTTTTTCGACTTCAAACTCTATCTTCTTTTAGACGAATGTTTAGAATGAAGCCATTTTTTTGACTTAGGTAGATAAATATAATGCGGTAAAAGTGATGAGAAGGAATTTTTGAATAAAATTCTAGAATTCTAGAAAATTGAATGAAAGTGAACCGGAAATGAAAAGTTCGAAAAAAAAGTTCGTCTGATCGGAACAAAAGTACCACCAAATTGAAGCTGAGATTTCACTGATCAAAAAGTTGGCTGACAGCTAATCAAAATTTCTAACCAATTAGCGTCAAATTCGATAATTAGGTTTAACATTTTGGCTTAAAAATAATTGAAATTTCTAGAATTCGATTTAGACATTTCCGATAATTTTAATGTCATGCATCGTTTTCGGTGGGTCATATTCACCAATAAAAAATGTTCATATCATGATGGAATACCGGTTTTCTGCGGGTTAAAGCAAAAAAATATTCGAATTTTAAAAATTCTAGATTTTGTTCTAGATTGTTTTGAAACAAATAATTGCCACCATGAGATTCCTTAGGTCAACTTTAGTCATAACCGATATTAATTTATCATAAATTAATTCTATAAGGTGCTCAAAAAATTACGACACCTACCCCCTTAACCTGTATTATGACTTAATGTCATTGACTTTTGTGAATTATATCGAAGTTTATGCCCATGCCTGGAATTTTTGCAAATTACTATATTTTTTGCCTATGTTTGCAAAAATTCCAGGCATGGGCACAATCTTTGATATAGTGTTTTATGTTTTTATAAATTATACAGTGAATATAAAAACAGTGAAACCAAAATTTTTTATTTATTTAAAATAATATCAAGCTTCAGAAAACAAAATAATGCAATAAGCATAGAAATGACAATTATTAGAATTTGCCAATGTAACAACATGTAAGTAGTATAGAAAAACTGAATTCCACAAGTAATACACTGCACGAGATTCCATAGCACGAAAACGCCAGCTGAATCTTTCTCACCACAATACAGAATTCCTTAAAAAAGTTTAATTTTTCGGCAACTTGTCAGCCCCTTTTCGACAAAATTTGATGAAAAATTCATTGACAATAATTAAGGTCTTTATAATAGTTATGAGGTAGGAAATATGGTTTTTTCCGGAATTTTCCCGTTTTTTCAATAAGTACCTTTAAAAATAACGTGAGTTTTAGTTTAACTATTCAAACTGCAATATATATCCATTATTATGCCCGGGTCACTTTAAAAACTTGTTCCCTATTCTTTTAACAGGCAAATAAGTTTTAAAAGCCGACTTTCTGATCAGCGTTTCTTTGATTTTCTTTTAAGCCTATTTTCGAAAAAATTAAATCGTATTTTTTTCGAAAATTTCACACGTGAACTAGAAAATTTTATATTGCGAAGATGAGATAGAATTCTCAAAAACACTTCTCTACAGAAGTTTTTATTCGTTCTGTGCTAGCTTTTGCCGGAATTTAGGCAGATTCCAAAGTCAAGACGAGATTTTTCGACGATTTTGTGAACATATTTCAGAAAAATAATATTTTTAAAATATAGCGCTTGATGAAAAAACTTTTACCTATAAAAGTTTGGCCTGCTGATTATACAGGTACCGTCGTAGTTTCAGCTTATTTGAAGAAAACCTCTATTAGAAGATAGTTTTTTTGTTTTGGTTTATGTTGGGACATTTCTCATGCAAGCTAATCTTAAGGGGGTAGCGGTAGTACTGTTTTAGGTTACTTTGAGGTCTCTAAATAGCAGCAAATTGCTAGGGAACGATAAGAAAGCATAAAATGATTGGAAAAAATGATAAAAATTTCAAAAAAATTCGAAATTTTCTTTTTTTTTGAGAATTTTTTTGAGTAATTTTCTCAGCAAAACATAAAAACCAAATTTTTGACAAGCAAAACTCAAAATATCAAAAAGCTGTAAGCAGATTTTCTTCTCGGCATCATCTAAGCTTCAATCTGATGGTATTTTCGACTACATTTTCGAGTTTTCACTTCCGGTTTACAAAAATGCGAGTCTCTAGAATTGAACAAAAATTTCAAAGATCTAGAATCAACAAAATAACGGAAACATATTTTTCCTTCTTTTCTCAAATTTATACTGCATTCTGAAATTTAATATACGAAGAGTAGTACTTTGAAGAGCGAAAACCTTGAAATAAGGCGTTTTTTGCAGTTCTAAAAAATACTAGTCTGAATTTCAAAAATCAAAACCAACATATAACGAGCATAAGCGTTACCTCCTAAATATTGGCTGAGAAATTAATATTTTTTGTTTAATTTCTTAACCTATCAATGATATCATAGAAGTATTTAGCACACCATCAGTAAATCCAAGTAAAACTGCACAAATCATTAATGCTGTCTCATTTGGATAAATAAACGCCATATCATATGAACTTTCAATCGTACTTTTAGCTCATATGAAGGATCAACAAAACTAAAGACATGAAAGTCTAGTTCGAAAATTCAATACCAACAAATCGATTGAAAGTTTTTTCGAGATTTTACATGTGGATATACACGGCTGTTTACAAAGGTCAGGGGCCGATCCTAGCCTGGAATCATGAGAATAACAACAAAACAAGTTATGAAAAATCCCACCATTCCAAAAGAATAAAAAAATCCTCTTCGTTTGTTAGCATTCGGAAGAAATAATAGAAAGGGCGGAATGAGTTCACCTACTATCACGAAAACGCTGCACAAGCCAACCAGTCTTTCCGAATCATCACCCAATAATTTTGTGGCTCCTTAAAAGAGTTGTCAAGGAAGTTGTAGGCCTTTTTTGTATAAAAAGACATACTAATTTATTTATCTACGTTTCGATTTATTATCATTCTCAAGATTAAGCCTTTTTTGTCTTTAATTGCATTTATTAATGACTTTTTCAGCAAGAAATAACGAAGCGCCTTTGGAGTGAAGTTCCAATACATTTTTGAAAAAAAGCAAAGCATGAAAATTTTATCAATGCAAAATTTCACGTTAAAGAATATTTTGAGAGAAACTGGTTCATTGGAAATGGCTACACCTCAGACAGTCTATGATATATAAAGGGATATATCTATTACGGTACTTGCTGGGGTTTTCAGCCAACATTTTTATTTAATTCGGTTTTTGAAAACGACTTATCCGATTGAGTTCTTAGATAGCTCAAACTGAGCACAAATATTAAGAGAGAAATAAATTAACAAAAATATCTTATTATTCACTAGATATTTGTGCTCAGATTGAGCTTTCTAAAAACTAAATCGGGTGAATCGTTTTCAAAAGCGGAATTATATAAAAGTTTTTGCTCAAAAAGTGGCAAAAAAACTCCAGCAAGTTACTTGCTGCAAGTACCGTAATAGCAGTATATCTCACAATATCTTTTAATTGTTTTTGAACAGAAGTACGATCTATTTTTCAAAAATACCGCTCAGAGGTGAGAACTTCTCCGTTAGTTTGGCCGATAATTTTTATTCAGGATCAAATATCGAAATTAAAACTTAAATAAGGAAAACGCCATCTCGTTGCCGTTTTGTCATCTGAGAGTGAAAATGTCCAGAATTGAAGTATTGAGTAGAAAAATACCCGAAATGCGTCACGGAGTTAAATGAAAATTGAATGTTATAAGTCTGCGAGTCAGAAAAATTGTTGTGTTGTTAAACTTGTGTACCTATGATTGTTGGATAAATTGTTTCCCAAAAACCTAATTCGAAACCACTGAAAATCATCACAGGCAGCATTAACTGAACTTCTTTGTGTTTTGCCATTTGAAAGCTTGATTTTGTATATTTCCAAGCGCTTTTCAACATTCCGTCATCAATCTCCTCGGCTTTTGCACCAGGATCCGGTACTTTTTTGATGAAAAGAACTAAAATTGTACCAATAAGGACCAAAACAGATAAAATAATAGATAGAGTTGTTTGTTCGCCTTGAGATACTTCAGTTTTTCCTCGCCATGCGAAGAAGACGTATAAATTACCAAATAAGGTTCCACTCATGTACAAGACCCAAAAAATTGCAGAATTTCTGTCCATAGTGTCCTTGTTGGAGTTCAAAACCAATTCAGGACCCTAAGTCAAAATTTGATTATGAAATTAATAATTTTCGAAATTGAAGCACTTTTATTCAAAATTTTTCTCATGGGTCCTTAAAAAAATCATATTTCGAGTTTCGGGTCGAAATCTATAAAAGTGCCTTAGATGAAGTTTTGTTTTTGTGTAAGCTAGCTTTTAAAAAATTTGACCGAATTTTATTATTTTCCTGGGAGGAGATAGTTTTTCCAACGAATATTTGCCAAAAACGATGGTTGATTCTAGAGAAAAAATAGCGAAATTTGAAAAAATGCCGGAGTTGAAAGTTCGGTCTACCACTTCTACACGTTATGTCAAAATTTGCATAAAAAAAATGAGATTTTCAAAAAAAATTGAGATTTTAATGCTACAAGCTAAACGATAGTTCCACAAGATGGTTGATCTGACTAGTATCCTCAAAGGCTTGTATCGCTATTTAATGTCGAAAAAATTCAATTTCAGCGACCAGTGCCTCCTTAACGTGTGGCTGTATCATTTTTATGTACCGCGTGAGTCTGAAGTGGCGTCGAAAAAAAAGCGGATTGTCGAATTTTTTCGCGGACACAAAAAAGGGGGTTTGGTGACAAAATCGATATTTTAATGAATTGCGTGAGCAGCGTCGAGAGCGAGGCGGACCGAAAATGTTTAATAGTATGAAATATATCCAAAAAATATAATATTAATAATAAACAAATTATGAAGATGATTTGATTTTATTCATCCATAATTATCACTAACTGATAAAACCTTCTTTAAAAATCTGTTTAAGAGTAAGTAATTAATTTATCATTAAAGAAGATTTTAAACATAATGTATTTTGAATTTTTATTTTAAGGCTATTTTTGGGCATTTTGGGGGAGATAAGCTCAGCGCGCTTTAGTGGAATTTCTAGAGTTTTAAGATTTCTTCATACAAATTTCATACAGCTCATTTTTCATTAAAGAAAATTTTAAATATAATGTATTTTGAAATTTCCATTTAAAGACTATTTTTTGGCATTGACTCACGCGGTATAAGTTTTAAAGAAAACAAAAACAAGTTGTTCAGAATTTTTCAGATATCAAGAAAAAAAAAATCGAAAATTTCAAAACTTTCAAAAACATTCGAGCTTTTCATCGGTCACAAATCAACTTCATTAAACTTTAAAACAATTAATTATTAAACCCATTATTTTTAGACATAATTTTTTTATCAGAATTATTTATATCGAAAATTATACTTGCGCGATGCTGACAATGCCACCGTCATAACTGTGAGGTCATAAATGAAAGTGACCGATCAAATCACACGAGTGTCAACTTATTTTAAGAATCGAGTGATTTTATTGGTTTGACGTCACAGTTATGACGTGGCGTTTTCAGCAACGCGAAAGTATAATCTTTGATATATCATATATCATATATGTAAAATTCCCTACTGTATTTCGATGAAATGTTGGAGCAATAATTTAAAAAGCAATCTAGAAATTGATAGTGCTTGGAAATGAAAAATCTTTTGAACCATTTGGCTCCCGTTATAATATAGTTTATATTATATAGACCAACCTGAGCAATCCAAAGCAAACTCCCGCCAAAACCACCAATAGCAGCAAAGGTGTAAACCAATGCAGGTACTGGATTTATAAAGGTCAAACAAAATGCTATGTAAAGAACACCACCTATCATCATGGTAGCTTTTCGACCAATAATTTTCAATAAACCTGGTGTAAATGGCACTTATACAAAGTTACAAAAAAAAAATTTATAATTCTGTACAAAATATTTATAAATATTTTTTTAATTAATTGTCTATAATTTTTAAAATTTATAATTCTGTACAAAATATTTATAAATATTTTTTTAATTAAATGTCTATAATCTAAACTTGTAACTTACAAGGTCGGTGTATTTTCAAATTATTTTCTATGGAACGTATTTTTTCGAGTGCATATTTTTTTCTATTTATAAACTTTCATACTCTTCTCATGATGAATGAATTATCCGTAACTAATAGAGACTGTATTATACAGCATGTAAAATTATTTATCAAGAACAAAAATCTCGAGAGATATATTTTTAGGAGCTCATTGGCTACTTATAACATAAAGCTCGACAACCTTCCCTCGCTTTTCTCGAACAAAAAAATTACACACTGCATACAATTAAATAAAAAAATATTTGTTAAATCACTTCTCGCCACATAAACAGTTGGCTACAAAAGTTTTCATACTATTTCTGGTCACCGGAAATAGTGAAATTAAATTTGCTACTTTTTCTGTTAAACCAGTGGTCAAATATGCTATCCCCATAGATAAAAATCCACTAGATGATTTTCCAGTTCGTTCTTTAAATGATCGTAAAATCGTTTCTGTGGTTGCAGCATTAGTTAAAACACCAGCAAAGATGAACATAAAGACCAATCCAAGAATAAAAACATTTCTGTTTTTAATTTTATCCCAACTTTTTACCAATTCTTTCTCTGAATCTACGTTTGATGTTTTTTCGATACTGAAACTTTCAGATTCTTCAAAATTTTTATTTTTCATCCCATTTTCCTCCCTCTTTTCATCTGGAAAATTTTCAAAATTTCTATTTCGAATGCCATTTTGATAATCGTCTGGTGGCTTATCTATTTCACATTTTTCGATATCATCGGAAAAATTAGGGTTGACATGACCATTATTTTCTAAACTCATCTAAGGTTTAAATTTTATGAATGAGAATTTTTTTTGTTAAATCCATAACATTTCATTTAGCAGTTAACTGCGATATTTAGCTTTCAAGCTACTCGAGATTATATTGTACAATCAAAACAATATTGGTTATTTGAAAAAACTTTCTTCCGCATAAAATTTTGCTGTTATATTCAGGCTTGTAAAAGGGATGGCTTTTGCGTGGGTTTTCCATCCCTTTTTTGCGTAGATTTAAACAAAAGATAGGGAAAAATGGGGATGGGGATAGAAAATTAAGTCGGAAATGAACCCTTTTACAATCCTGGTTATAATAAAGAAAGAAATCGAACTGAAGTTATTTATATGAGCGCAAATTACGGCACTGTTATTTATACCGATTAAAATGTTACATTCATTTCTTGTCTGAATTTAAATGGTATTCATCGTCAATTTGAAAAATAATTTTCAGCGACTATATCCCTTTAACACCTTTTGATTAATCTAATAGATGTGGGTTGAGGGAGCCAATCCTAACACTCCTAAGACCCCTTCTAGCCACTCATGAGGCCGCTTTCTCTTCTTTTCAGCCCACATCTATTAGATTAATCAAAAGGTGTTAAAGGGATATGCCCCTTTCACACTATCCGGAATATCCCGGCCCTACTATTAAAAAACATATACGTTTACTATACAGGGCCGGGATATTCCGGATAGTGTAAAAAGGGGATATCATAGTCAATAATATCAAGTAACATTCATGGGGGTAGTCGTCGCTAAATGAGGAACAAGAAATACATTTTCCAATCACTAATCTTTTAATCCTTTTTTGGAAAGTCTTCTAGGTAGTTATAAATATTAACAAAGTTTCTTTGCTACACTTAGAACTTATCTTATTTTTTTGAATGGTTTTTTTTGACAAATAAAGTGCTAATTTATAAATTGTGTTGCATTGCTGTTAATTAAGTGAATACAGCAATCAAACAAGAAATATTCTGCGAAAGATACATGTATCAAACGTTTCTTCGCCGATTTCAATTAAAAAATATAATTAAATACGATCATAACACAATAATATAATACATTAAGGGGGTGCCAATAAGTGCCTAGCAATTGGTAATTTTTTCAGAGCGATAAATGAAAGAAAAAAATGTGAAAATTTATTTTTTTATTTTTTATCTTCAATAAAAGTGTCCATTCTTGCAAACGTTTATATTTAATTTCTGAACATAACTGTATTCCTGAGAAAATATAAAAAACCACTTCCACGGTACATCCATTTCCAACTAAACTCGACTACAGATTTTTTTCTAAAGACGATATCACTAAACTCAGACATTGTCGGGTGTTAATGCGCTAAAAAGTCTTGTTTTATGTTGCTTATTAAAAAATTTCCTTGATATGAAAGTTTTTTTCCCATGAAAAAATAGTAAAAATGGCAAAAAGTAGAGAAAAAACAACTTTTTTTTTGAAGAAAAAATTGACCCTCAATTGCGTTTTGATATTCAAAAATGTTCTTACTATATAAAGAAATGGCGCCTATAAACCCTGCCCAATTTTATTTGAAATTTTTGACCAGCATAAAATTTAAATATTGAGTGCCAAATGGCACTTATCGAGTGTACCACCGAGTGTTAAAATTTAATCGATAGTTTAAGAATGAAAATCGCGCGGACCACTCATTAGTTGACATCGGATATTATAATAGATACCAAAAAATTTAATATGGATTCTGCCTGATTTTTTATGGAGAGTTCAAAAACAACTATATAAAAATATTTTGGACTTGATTGCGGAAAATTTTCATAATTTTTCAAAAAAGTCGACAAAAAATGACAAATAAACATATTATGATTTTTCAAACAGCAGTCAGAAAAAGTATGTGACATGCATGAAAAAAGTTAAAGTGGCTATTTTTTTAGTTTTTATTTCATAGATTTCAAAAAAAACGATTCGAAAAAAATTTTGGACAAAAAATGCGGAAAATTTTCATAATAGTTTGAATTTTTTTGAAATTTTTACGAATTTCAAAAATTAAAACTCGACTCAAATTTTTCCTAAAATGATAAAAATAATTTTATCAAGCTGAAAACAATTTTATATGCTGGTTCAGCTAACTATAAAAAGCATAAAAAAATATACTGACTTATTATTTTCGTAAGTTATACGACTCCATCTGCTCTGGGGTTTTATGGCACCCCCTTAAGTACTTAAATAAATAAAAAGAATATGTTTTCAGATGAATTTTATATTAAACTTTCGAAAACACCTTAATTTCGACGAGCACTTTTTGAAAATATACAATTTCGCACGTCTACAAAAAAATTTGTTTCAAATTGATTGTTAGCTTGATAAATTTCAACTTGAATTTACGAGTGATTTTTAAGTGACCAAAAAAATTGGTTACTTGAAGCGCGCGCTTCAAGTGCCCAAATAAGTGGGTTCTGGTCACTCGGTAATTTATAACTTTGTTTTTGATTTGAACTTTTTTGCGAACATTAGTTATGACGCATCATATTAAAAAAGTTCAAAATTGTGGTCACTTAAACCAAAATCCAAATAATTTGGTAAATCGAAATTCTCTAGAGTTAAAGCTTGCCACAAACTCCTTAATATGATTGGACCTGCTATAAACTATAAGCAATGATGCGTCATAACTACTAGTAGAGTTCGCAAAAAAGTTTAAATCAAAATCAAAGTTATAAATTACCGAGTGACCAAAAAATTGGTCACTTAACCCTTGTGAGCACAGAGCCACAATTGTGGCTCTAGCATACCTAAAATCATTCAAAAACGGCAAAAACGGGATCGTAGAATCTTTTCTTCAAACACATTATAAAGAATTTTGATTCGGTTCCGAAAAAATAATTGAAATTTTTTTCAAATGTTTTGTCCCAGAATTACGGGGTGTTGATTTATAAGGATTTTTCGCCTATGCTTCACTTCCTGAAAAATTATTTCAGAATTAGACATAAATACAAGTCTGAGATGAGCTACTTTTTAGGAAAGCGTTTGTGCGATGCATAATAGTTGAAATAAAAATTTATTGGTATCTAGGGCAGATATTTTTTTTCGGAAGTGAAATTTCTAAATTTCAACTTCAGTATCCCATGAAAAATTAAATTATTATAAAAGTGAATTTAAGCAATCAAAAGCTGGCAACAATTGTACTTCATTAGCAATATTAACTTGAAAATAATAAAAAAGTTTAATAATCTGCTTTTATTGGGAAAAATAAACATTTTTAATCGAAATCATGATTTTTCCATCAAAATTTCGACTTAAATGCCATGAAAGGACAGCTTATGAAGGATTAATGATAAACCTACACCAACCTACACTCAATAAACAGTTGACATTTAAAAAGTCAAATTTAATTGCAGCTGTATCACACGAGTGAACGATCTTTTTGAAAAAATTGAATAGTGAGCTTAAATTAGGCAATTCGAGGCTCACTATTGCAATTACTTTTGTGCGAAATTCGCTAGAAAATTCTCCTCACTCTGAAAAATTATAGATTTGAAAATGATTGTAAAAATCGAAGCTTATCAAATATTAGTTTTACTAAAAAGAAATGCAATTTAATATATCTCAAACCAACAAATTAAATTTCGACTTATTTATAAATTACTTTTGATGTATGAAATATAAATCAAAGCGGACAAACGATGACGTAGCCAGATACTTGTGCATCGTTTCCGACAAAAGGTCACTTGTCAAGACAACTGTGACCGTGTACCACGTGATATGGTTACCTGCTTTTTTCTCACTATATTTTCTAGCACTAAAAAATTAAATTCTAGAATATAAATTCCGGATGCGAAAAATTACCTCTCAACTTCCTTATGCAGAAAAAAATTCAAATTCCAAACTGCCTTAAGCTTTCCTCTGAACAACATTTAAAGTAGAGCCACAATTGTGGCGCTGGTGCCTTGGCGGAAATTTTTTTTATATGCTCAACACAGGTTATAAGCGCAGCGTTTTAAGTGACCACAATTTTGGTCACTCAAAGCGCGCGCTTTGAGTGACTAATTTATTGAGGTTTGAGAGTTGAGAAAATATTGGTCACTTGAAGCGTGCGCTTTAAGTGACCAAAATAAAATTTCCCCGATCAAAATGGCTTAGAAAAATATGACAGGTGTGAATTGGGGTCAAGCACGGCGAACAAATTTTGGTCACTTAAAGCACCCCCGAAATTTACATCGTTTATCTATTCAAAATTAACAACAGTTATTGTGTTACTAGATTTGAACTTTTATTTTTGTGCAATTCGAAGTTTGGGCAGAGATTTGTCCTATTATTTAAAACATTTTGCTACAGAAGATATAATACGCTTATTCAGTGACTGTAATTATCACTGACTGAATTTCAGTCCTTATGTTTTTAATTCCATAATTTGAGATGATTTAATATTAATAATCTGATATTATCTTTATAATAAATGTATTTGGTATCTCCCAAGTTGATTGATGGATTATTTTGGCGAAATTTTAATTTTCGTCATGGAATTATTTTTTCACATAATTCGAACTTTTTAACTATTATTTTAAAAGACGAACCGTTTACGAAGAAGTTGGAAATCAAACAAAAAAGTTCAAATTTAAACACACTTGGTTAACCCTTGGCACAGAGCCTCTTGAACCATCCATAAAAGTGGAAAATGATTGCACTTTTTTTTGAGTTAACCAAAACATGGAATAATCATTTGAAATGATCGTTTTATTAAGTTGAGTCAATCTTGCAAAAAAATTCCATCTGGGGCAGCAAATGTTCTTAGGAAATGAATTTTCAAAAATTTTGATTTTGATTTTGGTATGAAAAAATAATATGTAAAATAATACTACCTACTGTATACGATCTCATTGGCTTAAATTTGGGCGGCCACCCGATCAAATGCTTGGATTTCGCATGTTTGAAATGCGGTTATTAAGTGCGGTTATTAAGATAAAATCTTTTTGGGTAGTATCACGCGGTATACTGAGCTTCGATTTTTCAACGTTTCTAGAATTAATTTCTAGAATTTTTAGTTCGATAATTTAACTCTTCAA
This sequence comes from Oikopleura vanhoeffeni, assembly GCA_004367855.1. Taxonomy (NCBI): domain Eukaryota; kingdom Metazoa; phylum Chordata; class Appendicularia; order Copelata; family Oikopleuridae; genus Oikopleura; species Oikopleura vanhoeffeni. The sequence goes on along the minus strand of SCLH01000296.1, from coordinate 157,643 downwards.
CTTTATCATGATAAAAAGATCAAAGGTTGCTGTAAGCACCACTCAAAGTTGAGCCCTTTGGCAGGCTCAGGTGCCTCTGTGGAACTATTTCCACTTTGTCTTAGTGAGATATAAATCATATCATACAGATTGAATTATATTAATTGAAGATGTTTCACGCGATACTCATTTTCACGCATGAAAATTCCAGTAACGCATGAAAAGCTTTCAAAAAATATAATTCAACTTGTATAATATATATCGGATATTCTTAAAAATTATTACAAGGTGAACACCGTGTTTCATGATAATTCTGTTAATCTGTTAAATCTGCTAATTTTCTCATTCTAAGTTAGATTGATAATAACGCGTCATAAATTTTTATGTGAAACATGCATTTGCTTTGAAAAATATAAATATTTTTATATCACTAAGTTCTGTATATATTTCATAACACAAAAAAATGAAACTCTTTCTTGGATTTATTCTTGCCTTAGGCACTTCAGCCGGTCGATGCGAAGATCGTTGCGCTGACATGGCCCAGCAAAATTCTCACCGATGTGATGCTTTCGACGGTAAAAACTTTATCTTTAATATTATACTTGGGTGTCCGCTCGGAAATTACTGATTAAATAAGGGGCACGTTAATCCGCCAAAAAATTATCCGCCAAAAAAAACAGTTTTGAAGCGGAATTCATTCGCATTTGAAAATGATTTAATCTTATTTAGTGTCTAGATAGCTCAAACTGCAGCAACAATTATCTAGTGAATAATAAAATAAAAAAAATTTGATTAGAATCGAATTATTGTTGTATTTTTTTCTAAGATATGAAATTATTGAATAATATATAATTACAGTTATTCAGAAAAAATATAAGAAATATATCAATTCTAATCAATTTTTTTTTTGATTTATTATTAACTAGATATTTGTGCTCAGTTGAGCCATCTAGAACTAACAGTCGAGCACTTTTCAACATGCCGAATGAATTCGCATTCAAAAATTGTTTTTGCGCGATAATTCTTTGCGGATTAACCGCTCCTCTTATAAACTCTTCAACTGGCTGGTCCGATCTTTTTTAACTTTCAGGAATAGTCTAACTTTATGGTCAAAAATGTTCTATCATAACTCTCCTTACCCTTTGAGCATATAAAAGAAATTCCGCCAAGGCACCAGAGCCTAATGTGGCTCTACTTTGAACGTTGTTTACAGAAAGTTGAGGCAGTTGGAATTTCAATTTTTCTGCATAAGGAAGTTGAAGGTGAATTTTTTCATGCGACATTTTATATTCTAGAATTTTATTTTGTTGTTCTAGAAAAATAAGGAGAAAAGCAAGTATAACCATATCACTAATACACGGTCAAAGTGTTCTACAATTGCATTTTTGTCGGAACCGAGCACAAGTATCTGGCCTACGTCACACTTTTGTCCGCTTTGATTTATAGCTCAAAATCAAAGTAATTTATAAATAAGTCAAAAATTTTGATGAATAATCATGAATTTTGATTATACTTTTTTATTATTTTTCAAGTTTAATATGGTAATGAACTACAACTGTGGAGATTTTTGATTGCTTAAATTCACTTTTTATAATTATTTAATTTTTTCATGGGATACTTGAAGTTGAAAATTTAGAATGTTCACTTCCGAAAAAAAATTACTGTCCTAAATACCAATATATTTTTTATTTTAACTGTTATGCTGCACAAAACCTTTCCTAAAAACTGGCTAATCTCTCATTTGTATTTTATGTTCTAGTTTCTAAATAATTCTTTCCGAAGTGAAACATAGCGAAAATAGCCTAAAATTCAACGCCCCGTATACTGGACCAAAACATTGAAAAAAAATTCAATTATTTTTTGAACCGAATCGAAATCTTTATAAATTGTTTGAAAGAAAAGATTCTACGATCCCTTTTCTGCTTTTTTTGGATAAGTAAGTGCTTGACAACAATGTTGGCTCTGTGCTCAAAGGGTTAAAGGAGATGGTGGTTCATACATTTTCCCAGTTATTATGTCATAAAAGTGCACCAAATCGATTTTGTTTTCATTTAAAAAACAAATTAACCCGAAAAAAACAAAAAAAATTTCGAAATTTTCGGATTTTTCAATTTTTTTAAGTATTTTATCTACAAAGTCGCATTAACTTTCATAATTTTGATAAACTTTGTAATATAATTTGAAAGTTTTGAAGACAATGAAAGAAGAGCTTCAATTTGAGCCTACTTTCTGATTCATCCGACAAAATTTTTTACTTCTGGTCATCGTAAGTGACATATTCTAAAGTTTTACGCTCTGAAATCAAACAATTCCAAACCTACAATTTGTTTGGTTTTTATATCACTTTTACAAAAATAAAAAACGAAAAATTGAAAACCAGGGGAGGAGATAGGTTTACAAGACGAAAATGGTCAAAATCGGCCGGTTTTCAGGCATTTTTAAAAATGTGGCCAAATTTGAGAAAAATCAAAACCTAGAATCTTTAAGTTCACTAATTTCTATATCTGTGGTGAATATCAAAGCTTTCGATTAAAAAACCAGGGACGAATAGGTTTTGAAATATTGATAGTGTGCCGTGTTTACAGACATGTACAAGAGTGTACAGCCGAAAGAAAAAATTCGTCAGTCTGCATTTTGAGTTAAGGTGGATCTACAATATTGTATGTTCAGAACTACTGAGATAATTTCCTATATTCGCGCATGATCACCTTGAATATGTCAAATTTAGAACGATCATCCCCTTAATGACCTGAAGTGACCGATTCGGTCGTATTCAGAATACTGTAGTCTACTTCAAGACAGCCTTTAATTGAACTGTTTTTTTTTTCAGAAATCTTATCAAAAATCACCAAGAAACAAACTAAAAAAAATCGTGACTCTAAGACTTAAAATTTGAGAAAGTTCTCGATGGCCACCCTACTTATGCCACAAAGATTTTATCTTTCGTCAATTTTTGAGAAAATCAACCTCCTAAAACTTTTTTTGATGTTGATTTTCTATTGATAATTTTCCGCTAGCATATTTTCGTCTATTAAATTTTTAACCAAAATTTTATTTAGGTTCTGATAAAGATAGATGCATCAGCATGATTCGAGAACAACATCAACAATGTATTGCTGATAACTGCGCACAATCTGTTTACGACGCGTGCAACGACAAATGTATGGGCATGTACGAGCAAAATATAAAAAAATGTAGTACTTTAGCAGAAGATGAGCAAGAAAGATGCGCTAATAAAGCTAAGGCTGGTTATTTTAGTAATTGATGACTATTATTGGTAATTTTCCACTAACTTTAAGAATACAGTCTTTGCTTCCTGACTAGTAAACCAGAGTATCAAATGGAGAACGGAACGGAACGCGTTCCGCTTCCGCGCAGAAAGGAAGTTCATATTGTTACATATATAATTTTATATATAAATTTTAAATAATTTTGTTTGGTATAATTTGGTTGAAAATAGCCAAATCGGCTTGAGGCCAATAAAAGAGATTTCAATATTGTGATATAATTTGTTGAAAAAGAGCATCCAAATCGTGCCGCAAGGCCGAGATCGGGGATTGTGGTATTTTTATTTGACTTTTGTTGAATTATGACCCCTAACGGCGAAGGCCAATAAAGGGGTGAATTTTATATTTTTATTTATTACTTCGTGTTGAAAAAATGAGCTCAAATCGGCTCGAAGGTTTTCATCCTAGCCCTTGGCAGATTTGTGGGCTAGTTCTTCAAACAAAATTCTAAATCGAAATATATGAATCACTCTTTATTCGCCTTCGGCCGATGGGGGCTTATTTTTCAACTAAATGTAATACAAATATTAAAACCTCTTTATGCGGCTTCGGCGATTTGGGCTCATTTTCACCAAAATTAAATACAAAATGAATCCGCTTTATCGCTGTCGTCGGTTGGGGTCATTTTCAGATCAAAATAAATGCAAATATAATAATGAAAATAGTTGTGATCAACTTGTCGCAAGATAAGGATAATTTACAAATAAGCATTTTTTTGGTTTTTCATGATCTTAGTTTTAGCTATATTTAGAGACATATTTCGTCATTTTGAGTACCTTGACAATGATTCTCAGATTTTAACAAATTGAAAAATTAAGTTGTGCTAGTTCTGATCAAACAATCGCGTTTCATTTCGGGGCTCAAATGTCTCACATTCGGGGTCAAAAAGTACAAATCTCATAAAAAGTTTTGTTTACGCTAAAATGACAATTTATTGCTGTTTTGATTCTTAACACCTTATCCGATTTATAAAAAATAAATTTTTTTTTTTTGTCTACTTTGATCACGGCTGTATTTCGGGTCAAAAATTTTTGAGCATTTTTTATTTTCCAACCAACAGCGATCAGCAAAATTTTGAAAATGCGATTTCATGATTTTGAAGCCCCAAATAGATGCGTTTTGAAAAACAGTCTAAATAAAAAAAGAAATGTTTTAAGACCAATTTAAACTTCCGGAAATTCTTACGTGGTCAAAAATTACTTAAGCAACTTTTATTTCAGCAAATATAAAGCGACCGTCATAAATTTTCGAATTTATGTCAAAAAATTTCAAAAAAAAAATCTCCGTAAAATTTGACACAGAATGGCTTCCTAGGATTTTTCTCAAAATTGCGCTATATTATATAAGAAAATGCTTCATTTGTCACGCCGGGTTCACCCATCCGATACATGATGTACCGTACATCCTATTAGTTAATATCCTATATTTTCAAAAAAATATCAATGAAATAGCTTATAAATAATTTAACCATAACGGAACGTTCGGAACGCGGAATGGAACGCGGAACGCATGGCCGCGGAACGAAAGGTCGCGGAACGGAACGCAAAAAATAAACGGAACGCGTTCCATTCGATACTCTGTAGTAAACCCCTAACTGGAACAAACCCCCTAACCGGTATAAGTTTCTGAAAGTGTCTTGAGGAGACAAAACTTTCCATTATTGTCAGTTTGTTTGAAAATCCTGATCAAAGTTGTGCTCGAAAATTAAAAAAAGATTCTGCAAAATTCAAATCCAAAAAAAATTTCAACAAATTTCTCGATCGTTCCAACTTATTTTTGAAGTTTTGGTAACAAATATTTATTACAGGCCCTGTAATACAGGGGAAGGCCCAATATCGCTGAAAGCTTTTTGCCAACAATTTTCGACGATATTCACAATTTCGGCGATATCCCCGATCGATATCGGCGAAATCCGAGCAAGGATTAAGGGCCTTAGGCCCTGGACCTTGATGCTATTTGACATATAGCGCTTGATGAAAAAGTTATTACTAATCTTGAAAATTGACTTCATTCATAACGCATTCAAAGTAATTTATAATAAAAACTTCAAACGAAGGCGATATGGGCACTTAAAGTATTTTAAGTGAAAATCGTGAAATTGCGTAGGTTTGGTAAATTTCCAGGTCTGAATTTTTGCTCAAAGTTTCTTCTCCAAATTTTGTTTTAGAGATGAATCTCAGATGATAGAAAGTTCTACTTTTCGAAAATAAAGTTCATTTAATAACCAGCACTAGGATGCATACAAACACTGCGTAACTGATAACTGCGAAATTGTTGATAAACCAACTGAATGTGAACAACGATGCAACGAAATGGCCAACCAAAACGCCCAAAGGAAGGGGTCGCAAAAAAGTGCTTTTAAAATATTTTATTTAAAACAAAACAAAATTTCTAAAATTTGTGAATCACCCCACAAAAAGATGCGAAGCTTTCGAAGGTGCAGATAAGGACGAGTGCATGAAGAACGTCAAACAACAATTTGCAGAGTGTGTCTCAGACAACTGTGCATAAGAAATTTCTTTAAAATTATTAAATAAAATTCTTTCAAATGATCAATTACAGGCTTTAATTATTTCTTTCAAAAGCTTGTTATTGATGATCCGAATAGGAACATTTTACTTGATATTAACTCGATAAATAACAATTTTGTATTCATAACTCTTACAAATTATCATCATAATGTCCTAATTTTGTTCAATTTAGCATTAAATTTGTCGAATTGAACAAAGATTAGGACATTATGCGAAAATGATCTAATTGACATTGCAAATAAATTTGAATTTTGACATTGTGACACAATGATTGTGTGCATAATTTCATAATTTTTTCTCCAAGATAACGGGCTGGCGCCCGATCTTTCGAAAAATATTATGAAATTATCCACACAATGTCAATTAGAACATTTCCCCTCATAATTTCAATTTGATTTTGTGACACAATTTCAATTAATTTGACAATGTCGCGGTTAAGTGTACTTTATAGGTCATTCAATTGGTGATGCCATGAAAAATTAGCATATTAATTTTAAATTCCATAAATATTTTTAAATTAATTTTTATTTTCAAAGTTTTGTTGAAATTTATTTTTAATGTCAGAATTTTTTAAAGATTAATTTATAATTTCATATTTTATTGAAGATTTGCAATTAAACTAGTATAGACTATACTGTATAGTACAGTATGTATGATTTTAGCTCCTCTTTTTCCAATTTGGCTAACTTGCTATCCGCCGATGAGAACGATCAATTTTGGCAAATACCTACGTCTTTTCCAGATTTA
>SCLH01000296.1:121866-150957 GCA_004367855.1 Oikopleura vanhoeffeni | reverse complement strand
CCACTAATGTTGTCTTAGTGATTATCTTGAATATGATTATAGGCAAGGGTTTTGATAATGGAACCGCTAAATTTTATCGGTGTGTAATCACTCAAGCAATCACTAAGACAATCACTTAGACAACATCAGTGGGATTCGAACACGCGCTATAGAGATAGTAAGCGTTTTTGAGATGGAGTTCCGTTGGGAAAAAGATATTCGTGGAATTGTGCTTTAACGATGCAACAAATAAATTGAAATTGTGTCCAAAAATAAAGTAAAAAATGCCCAAATCGACATTGCAAATAAATGTAAATTTTGACATTGTTTGTATAATTGTATAATTTTTGCTCCAATATATGGCGCCCGATCTTTCGCAAAATATTATGAAATTATACACACAATATCAAACTTCACATTTATTCATGCAATGTCGATTCGGACATTTCCCTCTCATAATTTCTTGCAATCGATTTCATTTTATATTCATTGTTATTAAAAATAATAATCACTAATAATTATTAAATTCTATGGTTTTTAAAATTTATCGAAGTGAAAAAAATATTATTAAAATATTTGAATTGAACACACAAAGGTTGTTGTTGACGATTTCTGAGACCACCAGTTTATAAAGTGCAGACTGCACTGTGCAGTAACTAAAGGTTATAAAGCAGAAAACCAAGATTAGCAGCACGGGTCAAGGATAAAATGTGAAAAAACAACACTGTTGACTCAACAGCTGAAATTGGCATCAAAATTATTCAGAACAGTTTTATAAATACTGTATTTTGCATTGATGTTAATCATTATGACTCATAATTTATGAGGATGTATCCGAGTAAATTTTTTATAATGACGAAATTCTGCAACTTTTATCAACACACTTGTGGCCCTGGTTTTAATTTAATGAAAATCGATTTTTGACCAATCAAAACCAGAATTTTTTTTTTAAATTACGGCCTGTAAAGGGAGTTCCTACATTTTTTTTTAACTTCTGTACAAAATGTTTTTTATTAGATTTGAAAAATAAATAATGTGTAAAATTCAATTTATCAATGAACTATTGACAAAAAGACGATTCGGGCTAAGGTTTGCTAAAAGTTTTTTGGCAGTTGAGGTTTCCAAGTTTTTCCTAGTTTCGAACTTTTTTCTCGAAAAAATGTGACCCAGTTTTCCCAATCGTCAAATGTTATTGATATAGCACCACTATTTGAAAGCATTTCGGAGCCACCATAATTTACAGTTTTATGACCTGGAAGATTTTCTATTCGCATCGTTTCATTCATTTTATTCGCTTTCAAAATTAGTCTTTCTGTAATTTCGATAATTTTTGATGAGGGCTTGGTTTTACGTAGTTTTAGAACATCGTTTTTCGATATTTTTTCATCTGTGGATGCGAATTTACTGCCTTGAATTGCTTTATAATCAGGAACCATCACAATAGCGTCATAATCAGAGTCATCCTAAATTCACCTTTAACTAATAATATCGCAAAGCTCTTGAGCCGACAGGCTTCCGTGCTTTTTAAATACGTTAATTTGCGAAGGAGTTGAAAAGCTGAAATTGTCGAGAGTTTTAAAAACTGCATGAAATAAAGATGCTGTTTTTGGTCTGTTTACTCGTAGTGTTGCCGTTAAACAAAGCTTCTAGAATTAAAGTCAAATTATAAAGCCTCAGAATATTATCAAAGCCTACGTATTTCAATTTGTTTAAGGGGGTATATCTGTCTGATTAAATAAAGACCTTAGAGGCCTTAAAAATGCTCCAAATTGATATGGGGCGATAATAAAGTGTACTAAGAACCCGATCATCAAAATAAATTTAGAAATTTTTGCATTTTTTTGATTTTTTTCTCAGTATTTTTAAAAGATGAAGTTAAAAAAATAACGTTTGCTCGAATTTGACCACTAAAACTTCAAAATATCGATTTGATGTAAGCCAACTTTCTCATCAGTGTTTCACTGGCTTTTTTTCAGCCTACTTTCGAAAAAATCGAAGTAATTTTTTTTGGAAATTTTTTCGAGAATGACCAAAAAAATCATATTTCGAGTTTTAGCTGAAAATTGCAAAAAGCTCGCCTTAATCTCTTATAAATGTTCTGGAGAAAACTTGATAAAAATTTGAGCCATTTTGCAAATATATCCTCGGTTATTTGGCGTTCTAGAATTGATCAGTCGCCGGATCAATAAAAGCTCGCCTTAAAAGATTGACATACTACCGTTACGTGATCTGTGAAAATTTGAACTCAATTTTATATACCATCTGGGAGGAGATAGATTTTGCAGTTTGGAAATTGTCACCTTGTTACGATACTGTACCTATTGGTGTAATAGTCAAAAATAATTTTTGATGTATTTTTTCGCAAGATTAAGGATAGATCTACAAATATGCATTTTCGGTTTTTCTCATAAGCTTTTAGTTTTCAGAATATATCACCGTGAATATGTCAAATCTGCCAGATATACCCTCTTAACGGAAACTATTAATTTGGGTCATTATCGTCCGAAAATGCACAAAAGTACAATATTGCTAAATTGCATGAATTTTCTTTGGCAAAGACTTTCGTACAATAACGTTTACTATCTCTATAGCGCGTGTTCGAATCCCACTAATGTTGTTTTAGTGGTTGTCTCGATTATAGGCAAGGGTGCTTGATATTGAGACCGCTAAATTTGACCAGTGTATAAAGTTTATGGTCTTAAAATGGGTACAACTAGTCCATAGGTGAGTAGCTAGACCTATAATTAATAATAATGTATTTTAAGGGGGTCGGTGCATTTTGACAGATTTGAACTTTTGCAAATTTTTTTCTCTTGATGAGAAACTTTTTGCCTCTTCAAAATTTTCGGATAAAAACATTTTCGAAGGAGAGTTGCCACTTTTGAGCTTACTTCGCATGATTTTATTCAAATCGATCATTTTTACTTTATAAATCGTCCTTTAAAAAAAAATTAAAAAAACGCGCGTTTGCTATCAAAGGTGTCTAAATTACAGTTAAATTAAGTTTTTCTTTTTTATTAATTAGGAATTCTAAAAAAACGGTTTCGACACCACTAAAATGATACCAATTTAATGTTTTATACTTTCTACGTCTAAAGATCAAAATTAAAATTTTGAAAAAAAGACAAAAAACCGATTTTATAGCACATCGAAATAAAAATTTTTTTCGATGAGTCTTAATTTATACTTTTCCGTGGTGGATGGGTTTGGCTTACAGAATTTAGCAAGTTTTGGTGTAATAATTGTTTTAATTTTGAAAAAAAGAGCTCGATGAAATTTCTGACAAACGTAGTTCGTTTCAAAAAATTATATGATTCAGAGTATAACAAGATCTAAGAAACAAAAACAAGGACATAATTGATTAAAGTTAAGTGGGCATTCAGCATATTATTTCAGCTGATGATTCCCAAGAAAATAAGTTTGAAATAATTTGAAACACAGAAAGAAAAAATTTTGCAAATATTTCCAAATATTGATTTTGACCAAAAATCACAAAACTCATGTCATATGATTTTCAAATAGCAAAAAAACAAATATTTCGTCACATAAGCAAAAATTAAGTGGTGATTTGAACGAGTGTTTTTTGTTGATTGAAAGAATATTGAAGAGAAAAATGGAAACCAAAATATGGCATTTTTTTAATTAAGTTCGACTTTTTTTCTTAAATTTAAATATTGTCTAAAAAATCAAAAATAAATTGATTTGAAAAAGTTATAATTCGAACTCAAAATTTTCATTAAAACAATAATTGAAAACTATGTAGTAACAAAGTTGCCTCGAATATGAAACTATATACTTGGTGGGTATATGAGAAAAATATTAATACCAGTAAAAGTTTCATCAAGAGCCATATCCGTAGATCTCTGTCAAAATGGAGCGACCCATCTAACTACATACTACGTGGAACATGGCCTCTAAATTTAAGGTACCTACCCAATAATTAAGCATTTGAGTCGCGAAATAATCGATAAAGTAAAATAACATTTTGAAAATTGTTCCGCAAATTGAAATCGGAATATTAATTGTTTCCCCATATAAAAAGTGGTTGCAGCCTTCCCTCACAGCTTCCAACTTCCAAAATTCGAGACGACTATTCTTTTTGATTTGCTTCGTCTTGAGTATTCTATGCGCAATTCGTCGAATTCTTTGAAAGAGGTGAAATTTTTTTGGCGATTCTTTCTCTGATTTTGAACATCGAAAAACGTTTTTTAGAAAAACGACCATCGTGGATGAACGATATCTGACATCAATGTTTTCTGACAGAATTTTTTGATACAAAAAAACATATAATGGAGAAAGAAAATTGAACATTATAATGTCAAAACATGTCGAATATCCATTCTTCCCAACGGAACCCATCTCAATTAAAACGCTATCTATCTCTATAGCGCGTGTTCGAATCCACTAATGTTGCTTATAGTGATTACTATTGAAATATGCATTAAGGCAAGGTCTTGAATAATGGAACCGCTAATTTATCGTGTGAATCACTCAGACATCACTAAGACAATCACTAGACAAAATCAGTGGGATTCGAAACCGGCTATAGAAGAAAGTAAAGCCGTTTTGTTTGAGATGGAGTTCCGTGGAATAGATATATCTAAAATTGTATCCTCTAGCCTTTATTTTTGACAAATGAGAGCACCGATTCACGACGCTGTCCAATAAGAGCTTCGAAATAAAAAAAAAAAATAAGTAATCGCGAACGCGAAAGTAAAGGCCTTGGATCCTTTAGATTATGATACGATGCCGATTCATATTCACTTTTCCCAACTAATTCCATTTGAAAATGCTTAAAATAACTATTCTAAATAAAGATTCTTATAGCGCGTGGTCTCATCACAATTTGTCTTAGTAATTGTCTGAGTATGATTTAGATGGCAAGTGGTGCTGATATTAGGACCGCCAAAGTTTGATTCGGGTGTGTAATCAACTTAAGACAAATAGAAAAACATAATTAATGGAATTCCGAAGACGCGCATAAGATAGTAAGCTTTTTGTAAGATGACTTAGGTTGGGAAAAAGTTATAAAAAAAATTTTTTGCTTTATAACAATAAGTGAAAAAGTTTAATATGAACGCCAGGGATCATAAATAACGATTCTTAATGAAGATATAACTATACACAACCGAATTGTATTGTGGTATGTGTTTGTATCGAGATGAGAGATTCTTATAGGGGGTACTGGTCGCTGGAATGGATTTTTCCGATAAAATATAGCAACCAGGGTTTCGGTGATGTTATTGAGATTAGCCAGTTTATAGAACATAGCTTTTAGTTTTGCGTGCGAAGATGTGCCAATATTTTTTTTGTATGCATAACTCCCACACACATCAAGGCGACAGGACAAGGGCCCATGTCAAAATGGGTAAAACTATCTTCTCCTAGGGTGTTATGTTGATTGACTGAAATTATGACATAACTGTAAAAGAGTAAAGCCAAACTTTTCCTTAGTCAGATTTATCAAAAATTTCGCTAATATTTTCTCATAGTATGTGAAAAAACACCCGCTGTTGCAATTATCTGCGGAAAAACGTATCTCCTTGTAGAAAAAATCATAANACGTGGTGGATGGGTTGGCTTACAAATTTAGCAAGTTTTGGTGTAATAAATTGTTTTTAATTCTTGATAAAAAAGAGCTTCGATGAATTTCTGACAAACCGTAGTTTCGTTTCAAAAATTATGATTCAGAGTATAAACAAGATCGAAGAAACAAAACAAGGACATATTTGATTAAAGTTAAAGTGGGCATTCTCAATATTTTCAGCTGATGATTCCAGAAAATAAGTTTGAAAAATTTTGAACAAGAAATGAAGAAAATTTTCAAAATATTTCCAAATATTTTTGACCAAAAATCACAAAACCATGTCATATGATCTTTCAAATAGCATAAAAAAAATATTTGGTCACCTAAGCAAAAAATTAAAGTGGCGATTTTGAAGAGTGTTTTTTGTTGATTTGAAAGAAATATTGAAAAAAAAATTGAACCAAAAATATGGCATTTTTTATAATGTTCGAAACTTTTTTTTAAAATTTTTCATAATTTGTCGAATTTGAAAAGTTTAATTCGAACTCAAAATTTTCTTAAAAAACAATAATTCGAAAACTCTGTAGTAACAAAAGTTGCCTGAATTATGAAACATTACTTTGGTGGTATATTGAGAAAAATATATTAACTCAGTAAAAAGTTTTTCATCAAGAGCCCATATCCGTATCTGTCAAAATGCGCCGACCACCTTAACTACAACTACGTGAACATGGCCTATAAATTTTAGTACCTACCCAAATAATTAAGCATTTGAGTCGGATAATAATCGATAAGTAAAATACATTTTGGATTGTTTTCGCAAATGAATCGGATATAACTGTTTCCCAATAAAAAAGTGGTTCAGCTCCTTCTCTCAGCTTCCAAACTTCCAAAATTCGAACGACTATTCTTTTTTGATTTGCTTCGTCTTTTGAGTATTCTATGCCATTCGTCGATTCTTTTAAAGGGTGGGAAATTTATTTTTGCGATTCCTTCCTTGAGTTTTGACATGAATAAACTTTTTTAGAAAACGACTCATCGTGGATGACGATATCTTGAACAAGTTTTTCTTGACAATTAATTTTTTTTGATATCAAAAAAACAATATAATGGAGAAATAAAATTGAACATTTATAATGTCAAAAAATGTCGAATATCCTTTTCCCAACGGAACTTCATTTCAAAAACGCTTACTATCTCTATAGCGCGTGTTATAGTCATTTATTTATTATTATTGCAGATTTATATACAAAATGCACAGTTAATAAATAATTGACATTGTGTTCAAAAATTACTTCGCTGGCGGCCAAACATTTTCACACTTGTATTTTAATAATACTTTTTTAATTTCAAGTGCTTTGCTTATTCTTGACATATGTCTAACTCAACTTAATAATAAATCGACTCTTAAACGAATAGTAAAATGACCAATGTGAAATTGTTTATAGTCACCAACTAGCGGCAAAATTGAACTTTAAGTTGAAAAGGGTCAAAATATTAATTGTGCCGGAGCACCATTTGAAACTTTTTTGAGCAGTGACGTAAATTTTGAACCTGAGGAATGAAAAATATATGATTTTTTTAGGTAGTTTTCAGGCCGGACCACAATTTTTAACCGAAAATTAACTGTAAAAAATTTTAGTCGAATTATCTTGTAAAACATGGTATCAAGACCTGAAGCACCAAGAGCCCCGTAGAGGGCTTGGATCCGCTAAGGTAGCTTTTTTAACTGGCTCCACGGTTGGCCGCCACTGTCAGTCATAGTTTTTTCAAAGACCACCATGCCAGATATCAAACAAACGGTTTTGCTGGTTATGTGTAGCCGATAAGAATCTGTGCTACCAAATTTTTTGTTTTCGAACCAGTTCGCGCGAGTAAATGATGTTCTTAACCGGAATCCATAAATGAGATGTCAGTTCAGCTGATTTTTTTTTTTGGGTTAAATTTATATGCAAAAATGTATAATCTATGATAATTGAAGTTCGGATTGATATGTGGGTAATGTGAATTTCCAACGTGCAAAGAAAACACTTATTTCACAATTATTTATTTATTGAGAATTTGTTTTGAAAAATCCTCCTAATTTGCTTTAAGAAGGCGGCGCACGGTGATCTCCAAGATGCTACCGCCAGTCCTAATAGACGTCAGCATTTCTTGTGAGGGGTAAAAAAGACATAGGGTCTGGTCTGACTCTTAAGGAAAGTTTTACGGATTAGACAACTTTGGACCATCCCATTGGCCTCCGTTTATCATTCGAAAATTCAATTCGATGAAGTTTATTTTGTCTAAATATCTAATGAAAAAAATATCTATAAAAAACAAGACCTAAATCCTCAAGATATTATCTTTATATTTCATTTAATAAATACGTAATTATATATACGTAAAACCCTCAAGTATTATCTTTATATCATTTAATAATACGTTTATATCATACTGACCATCCATCACTATTTATCGTAAATTATGTTATCGTAAGAAGCAGGCACAACTCTTTTGCATAAAATCTGTTAAAGAAGGCTTAAATAAATACAGTCGTTAAGTACAAATTATTGTTATTTTAAATTATATTTACAAAGATTTATTGACATTGCTGTCAAAATCTATCGACATTATGTGAAAGATGATCATTCAGAATTGCAAATAAATTTAAATTTGACATTGTGTGCATAATTTCATAATTTTTTCTCCAAGATAAACGGGCTGGCCCGAATCTTTCGAAAAGATCTTAATGAAATTATGCACACTAATGTCAAGAATTCAAATTTATTCACGAATGTTGCAATGTGAACATTTCCGCCTCATAATGTCCTAATTTGTTCAATTAGCATGAAATTTGTCGAATTGAACAAAGATTAGGACATTAATGTCGAAAAATGATCTAATTGACATTGCAAATAAATTGAAATTTTGAGCCCATTGTGACACAGATGATGCGTGCATAATTTCATAATTTTTTGCTCCAAGAATAAACGGGCGGCGCCCGATCTTTCGAAAAAGTATTATGAAATTATCCACACAATGTCAGAATTAGAACTATTTCCCCTCATAATTTCAATTTGATTTTGACACAATTCTAATAAATTTGACCATGTCGCGGTAAGTGTACTTTATAGGTCATTCAGTTGGATGCCAATGAAAAATTTGCATATAAATTAAATTCCATAAATATTTTTAAATTAATTTTTATTTTCAAAGTTTTGTTTGAGATTTATTTTTAAATGTCAGAAATTTTTTAAAGATTAATTATAATTTCATATTTTCATTGAGATTGCATTAACTAGTATAACTATACTGTGATAGTAAGTAATGTTATGATTAGCTCCTTTTTCCAATTTGGCTAACTGGCTATCCGCCGATGAGAAGATAATTTTGGGCAATACCTACTCTTTTCCAGAGTTTAGCCAATGAAAACGTGGAAATTCAGATTTGTCCAAATATTGGAAAAAGGAGGAGCAAAATCATACACCTGTATATCTTTTTCCCCGAACGAACTCCATCTAAAAATGTTACATACTCTATAGCGCGTGTTCGAATCCACTGATGTGTCTAAGTGAATTGTCTTAGTGATTGCTTAGTGATTAAGCACCGACTAAAATTTAGCGGTTCCATTAGTCAAAACCTTGCCTATAATAATATTCAAGATAATACTAACGACAAATTTAGTGGATTCGAACACGCGCTATAGTAGATAGTAAGCGTTTTTGAGATGGATTCCGTAAAACTTGTGGAAAAGGATATTCGTGAAATGTGCTAACGATGCAACAATAATTGAAATTGTGTCAAAAATAAAGTAAAAATGCCCAGAATCGACATTGCAACATAAATGTATTTTGACATTGTTGTATAATTGTATAATTTTTGCTCAATATTATGGCGCCGATCTTCGCAAATTAATAAATTCATACCACACTCAACTCAAACTTATAATTCATGCAATGTCGTTCGACCTTTCCCTCTCGATAATTCTCTGCAATCGATTTCATTTATATTGCTTGTTATTAAAATAATAAATCACCTATATAATTAATTCAATGGTTTTTAAAATTTATCGAAGTGAACAAATAATATTATAAAAATATTTGAATTCAACACACAAGTTGTTGTTGAGATTCTGAGACCGAACCAGTTTTTATGAGTGCAGACTGCACTGTTGGCAGTTAACTAAAGGTTATAAAGCAGAAAACCAAAGATTAGCGAACCGGGTCGGATAAATGTGAAAAAACAAACACTGTTGACTCAACAGATAATTGGCATCAAAATTATCAAGAATAACAGTTTTATTAAATCTGTATTTTGCATTGATGTTAATCAATTATGGAATCATAATTTAATGAGGATGTATCCGAGTAAATTTTTAAATGTACGAATTTCTGCAAACTTTATCACACACTTGTGCTGGTTTAATTTAATGAAAATCGATTTTTGACAATCAAACCAGAATTTTTTTATTAAATTAACGGCCTGAAGTGGATCTCATTTTTTTTTAACCTTCTGTACAAAATGTTTTTTATTAATTTGAAAATAAAAGTGTAAATTCAATTTATCATGAACTATTGAAAAAGGACGATCGGGCTAAGGTTTGTAAATAAGTTTTTTGGCAGTGAGGTTCCAAGTTTTTCCTATTTTTGAACATTTTCTCGAAAAAATGACCCAGTTTTTCCCAATCGTCAAATGGTTATTGAATATAGAACCACTAACTTGAAAGCAGCTTTCGGAGCCCACCATAATTTACAGTTTTATGACCTGGAAGATGTTTATATTCGTCATCTGTTTCATGTCATTTTATTCGCATTTCCAAAATTAGAGTCTTTTCTGTAAATTCGACAATTTGATGAGGTTCGGTTTCTACGTAGTTTTAGAACATCGTATCGTTATATTTTCATCTGTGATGCGAATTTACTGACCTAATTGCTTATATGAAATCAGCGAACGACATCACATATGCGTCATAGATCAGAGTCTTCATAACTTAAACTCATTTTGAAACTAATAAGATCTGCAAAGCTTCGCTTAGATCGCGCCTCCGTGCCTTTTTAAATAACGTGACAATCTGGAAGGAGTTGAAAAAGCTGAAATTGTCGAAGAGTATAAAACTGCATAAAATAAAGAGCTGTTTTGGTCTGTTATTACGGTAGCCGTTGCCGTTAAATAAAGCCTAGAAATAAAGTCAAAATTATAAAGCTCATATATATCAAAGCCTACGTATTTAATTTTGTTTAAAGGGGTTATATCTGTCTGATATAAAAATAAAATGACCTTAGAGCTTGAAAAGAATGCTCCAAATGATAATGGGGCGATAATAAAGTGTACTAACGAACCGATCCAAAAAAAAATTTAGAAATTTATGCATTTTTTCTCAGATTTTTTAAATCTCAGTAGTTATAAAAATAATGTAAAAACATTAACGTTCGCTTTCGATTATCAAACCAATTATAATAAGAAAAGTACAAAAATAGTTGCTGTTTGAATACCAAAAATGAACGTACCAACTTTCTCATCAGTGTTTCACGGCTTTTTTTCAGCTACTTCGAGAAAAATCGAATAATTTTTTTTGGAATTTTTTCGAGAATGACCCAAAAAAAGTCATATTTTTCGAGTTTTAGGCGTTGAAAATTGCAACAAAAGCTCGCTTAAATCTCTTTTAATGTTCTGGAGAAAACCTTGATAAAAATTTGATGCCATTTTGCAAAAATATATCTCGAATGTTAATTGAAATTGTGAAACGTGTTATGGCGTTCAGAATTTATCAGTCGCCGGATCAATAAAAGCTCGCTTACTAAAAGATTGACAATACTACGTACGTGATCTGTGAAAATTAGAACTCAATTTTATATACCGATCTGGAGGTAGATAGAATTTTTGCAGTTTGGAAATGTCACCTTGTTAGATACGTACTATTGGTGTATAGTCAAAATAAGCTTTATTGATGTATTTTTTCGCAAGATTAAGGAATAGATTCTACAAATATGCATTTGGTTTTCTCATAAGCTTGCTTTTCAGAAATATATCAACGTGAATTGTCAAATCTCTCCAGATATACCCTCTTAAGAAACTATTAATTTGGGGTCATTATCGTCCGAAAATGCACCCAAAAGTACATTTGCTAAATCGCATGAATTTTCATTTGGCAAGACACTTTCGTACAATAACGTTACTATCTCTATGAGCGCGTGTTCGAATCAGCTAATGTTGTTTAGTGGTGTCTCGATTTAGGCAAGGGTGCTTGATAATGAGACACGCTAAATTGACCAGTGTATAAAGTTTATGGTCTTAAAAATGGGTACAACTAGTCCATAGGTGAGTAGCAGATCCTAATAATTAATAATAATGTATTTTAAGGGGGAGTGGCATTTGAAGATTGCACTTTTGCTAATCTTTTTCTCTGATGAGATAACTTTTGGCCACTTCAAAATTCGTATAAACGAACATTTTCGAAAAAGGAGAGTTGCCACTTTTGAGCTTACTTGCATGATAGTTTATTAAAATCGATCATTTTTACTTTAATAAATCGTCCTTTAAAAAAAAAGTTAAAAAAACGCGCGTTTGCTATCAAAGGTGTCTAAAACTTACAGTTAAATTAAGCATTTTTTTATTTAATTAGGATATTTCTAAAAAACGTTTCGACACCAGCTAAAATTACATATTTTAATTTTATACGTTTCTACGTCAAAGATCAAATTAAAATTTTGAAAAAAGACTAAAAAACCGAATTTTTAGCACATCGAAAAAAATATTTTTTTCGATGAGTCTTAATTTATAACTTTTACGTGGTGGATGGGTTTGGAATTACAAAATTTAGCAAGTTTTGGTGTAATAATTGTGTTTTAATTCTTGATAAAAAGTAGCTCGATGAAATTTCTGACAAACGTAGTTCGTTTAAAAAAATTAATGATTCAGAGTATAACAACAAGATCTAAGAAACAAAAACAAGGACATAATTGATTAAAGTTAAAGTGGGCATTCCATATTTTCAGCTGATGAATTCCAGAAAATAAGTTTGAAAAAATTTGAAACACAGAAAGAAAAAATTTTAAATATTTCAAATATTGATTTTGACCAAAATCACAAACTCATGTCATCTGATTCTTCAAAATAGCAAAAAAAAAATGATTTCGTCAAATAAGCAAAAATTAAAGTGGTCGATTTGAACGAGTGTTTTTTGTTGATTGAACAAATATTGAAAGAGAAAAATGGAAACCAAAATATGGCATTTTTTTTATAATGTTCGAACTTTTTTTTTAAATTAAATATTTCTAAAAATCAAAAAAATAAAAAATTTCGAATTTGGAAAAGTTTAATTCGAACTCAAAATTTTCTTAAAACAATAATTGAAAACCTGTAGTAACAAAAGTTGCTGAATTATGAAACATTACTTTGGTGGTATATTGGAGAAAAATATTTAAACCCAGTAAAAGTTTGCATCAAGAGCCATATCCGTAGTCTCGTCAAAATGGAGCGACCACTAACTACATACTACGTGAACATGGCCTCTAATTTAGTACTTACCCAATATTAAGCAATTTGAGTCGGGGATAATAATCGATAAAGTAAAATATACATTTTGAAGATTGTTCGCAAATGAAATCGGAATATTAATTGTTTCCCCATAAAAAAGTGGTTAGCCCTGTCCCTCACAGCTTCCAAACTTCCATAAATTC
Organism: Oikopleura vanhoeffeni; assembly: GCA_004367855.1. Lineage (NCBI taxonomy): Eukaryota > Metazoa > Chordata > Appendicularia > Copelata > Oikopleuridae > Oikopleura > Oikopleura vanhoeffeni. Next base: position 137,790 of record SCLH01000296.1, on the reverse strand, counting down.
GAGACGACTATTCTTTTTGATTTGCTTCGTCTTGAGTATTCTATGCCAATCGTCGATTCTTTGAAGATGGGAAATTTTTTTTGGCGAATTCTTCCTCTGAGTTTTGAAAACATCGAAAAACGTTTTTAGAAAAACGACTCATCGTGGATGACGATATCTTGACATCAAATGTTTTCTTGACAGAATATTTTTGATAAAAAAACAATATAATGGGAGAAAAAATTGAACATTATAATGTCAAAACAAATGTCGAATATTCCTTTTCCCAACGGAACTCCATCTCAATTAAACACGCTATCTATCTCTATAGCGGTGTTCGAAATCCCACTAATGTTGTCTTATTGTGATTACTATTGAAGTATGCATTAAGGCAAGGGTCTTGAATAATGGAACGCTAATTTTATCGTGTGTAATCATCAAGACATCACTAAGACAATCACTTAGACAACATCAGTGGGATTACGAAACGGCTATAGAGAATAGTAAGCGTTTTTTGAAGATGGAGTTCCGTGGAATAAGGATATATCTAAAAATTGTAATCTCTAGCTTATTTTTGACAAATGAGAGCCGCGATACTCACGAGCTGTCCCAATAAGAGCTTCGAAATAAAAACAAAAAAATAAAGTAATCGCGANCTCTAGGCCTTTATTTTTTGACAAATGAGAGCACCAGATATCACGACGCTGTCCAATAATAGCTTCGAAAATAAGTTCAATCGCGAACGCGAAAGTAAAGGCCTTGAGATCCCTTTTTTAGATATATCGACTACGATGCCCGAGTTTATATCCTTTTCCCAACGTAATTCCATCTTGAAAATGCTTAAATAAACTATCTCTAATAGAGATTCTCTATAGCGCGTGTTCCAATCCCACTAATGTTGTCTTAGTAATTGTCTTGAGTATGATTAGTGGCAAGGGTGCTGGATATTAGGACCGCCAAAGTTGATCGGTGTGTAATCACTAAGACAATAAAAAAACAACATTAATGGAATTCGAACACGCGCTATAGAGATAGTAAGCTTTTTCAAGATGGACTTAGGTTGGGAAAAGGTTATAAAAAAAATTATTTTGCTTTAACAATAATAGGAAAAAGGTTTTATATGAACCCGGGGATCATAAATAACAATTCTTAATGAATATAACTAACACACCGAATTGTATTGTCGGTATGTGTTTGTATCGAGATGAGCGATTCTTAAGGGGGTACTGGTCGCTGGAATGGATTTTTCTCGATAAAATATTAGCCAACCAGGGTTTCGGTGATGTTATTGAGATTAGCCAGTTTGTAGAACTAGCTTTTAGCTTGCGTGCAATATGTGCCAATATCTTTTTGTATGCATACACTCCCCCACACATAAGCGACACAAGAGGCCCAAGTCAAAATGGTAAAACTATCTTCTTCTAGGGTTTATGTTGAAATTGACTGAAATTATGACATAACTTGTAAAAGTAGTAGGCCAAACTTTTCTTAGTCAGATTTTCAAATTTCGCTATATTTTCTCTAGTATGTGGAAAAAAAAACCCTCTTTTGCAATTATCTGTCCGAAAAACTATCTCCTTGTAGGAAAAATCATAAAATTCATTTAATTTTTTTTCTAAGCTAGCTCATACAAATACAAACAATCTTTTTAGTCACTTTTTGAGATTTCAACTCCTAACTCGAAATATGATTTTTAGAGGACCAAAGAAAAAAATTTCGAAAAAAAAAGTGCTTTGATTTTTTCGAAAGTAGAATCGAATAAAAGTCACGAGAACACTAATTAGAAAGTTGGCTAACGACAAGGTGAAATTTTCAAGTTTAAGTGGTTAAATTGAAGCAAACTTTATTTTTGAACTTATTTTGAAAAAAGTACTTAAAAAAATTAAAAAAACGCAAAAATTTTCCAATTTTTTTTTTATAATTTGGTCGGTGGTAAACTTTGTTATCACCCTCAAATTAATTTGGACCATTTTCAAAGCCCCAAAAGCCTCATAAAACCAGCGACCAGTAACTCCTAAACCCCCAAGTGCATTTCTGTGTTTTAAAACACAGAGACCAAAAATATTTTGGGAAAGTATCATTTTGGCCGGTGGAATATCCGAACAGACCCCCGAAAGTTCCCCTTATTTTTAATTTCAAGAATTTTGGTGAGTTTCAAAAATTTCTCATCAGACCGGAAATGTATTATTTGAATGCAATTTTTTGTTTTTTGCAGTTAAAACAGCACTGGAACAAGATATTATTCTACAAATATACAAATAAGGTTAAGTTTTGGAGAGAAAAATTTTGGCATTATTAATTTTTACACTCGGCAGCACCTGGTAGTGTAATTGGCGGTCAAAATTTAAATTGAAGTTTTGAGCAGGAGCGCCTCCGAGCGCGTCGTGCGCATAAAAACTTTTAAAACACTCAGTTGCAAGTGGGTAATATAACATTGAAAACAGGTGGGGGTTAAGGATCAAAAAATGTTTTTATATTAATTTCTGGAATGTACAAAAAAGTGCTTTTCCAACCCTATTCTATCTTAAGGGGGTGGCATAAGTCCAGCAGATTGGTACATTTTTTCAGAGCATATATGAAAGAAAAAAAATGTGGAATTTTTTTTTATTTTCTATCTTCAACAAAAGTGTTCATTCTTACAAACGTTCACATTTTCATTTTCTAAACATAACTAACTATAGGTACAAATACAAAAAACCATTTTTCACTCTGCATCAATTTCCAACTTAACCCGACTATAGAAATTTTTTAAAGACGATATTAATAAACTTCATTTATTTGCGGGTGTACTCCGCTAATTAGTTTCGTTATAACTCGCACAGTCGAAAATTTCTTTAATATCAAAGTTTTTTTTCCATGAAAAAGGGTAAAAATTGGCAAAAAGTAGAGAAAACAGCTTTTTTTTGAGATAAAAATTGACCTTTAATTGCGTTTTGATGTTTAAAAATGTCCTGGGTATTAAACAAAATGGCGCCTATTACACCCACCATTTTATTGAGAATTTTTCAAAACCATAAATTTTGTAAAGATTCAGTGCCGAATGGCACTTATCGAGTGCACAGTCAAGTGTTAAAATTTTCATCAACAGTTCCAAAATGATAATCGCGCGACCTACCGATTAGTTTGAAATACGGCGATTTAATAGATACCAAAACATTTAATATGTGATTCTGCATAATTTTTTCATGAAGAGTTCAAAAAACTACGAATGAAAAAATTTTGGACTTGAATTTGAGGAAAATTTCATAATTTTTCTTAAAAAGTCGATAAAAAATATAAAATAAAAATTTTTATGATTTTCAACAGCGGTCAGAAAATATGTAGAAATCCATTAAAAAAGTTAAAGTGGTATTTTTTTGGTTTTCACCACAGATTTCATATTAAAAACAAAAAAAATTTGGACAAAAAATGCGGAAATTTTCTAATGCTTTAATTTTTTTCAAATTTTTACGATTTCAAAGATGAAAACCTGAACTCAAATCTTTCCTAAAATGGATAAAATAATTTTATGAAGCTGAAAAATATTTAAATCGGTTCAGCTAAATATAATTAGCATGAAAAAATATACTGACTTACTATTTTCGTAAGTTATATTGACTCCAGGATTCCGGGTTTATGCCACCCTCTTAAACGGTTCTGATGTAGTTTCTGGCTCAGGACTAGAGCTACGGGAAGGGGGTTTAGAATCATTAGTTCTATTATCTATCTTTATTCGCAAGAACTTCGTTCACCATGCAGCATTAAAGCAAAATTTATAAACTTTTTTGAGTTCACGAAGTTTTTGTTTTTTTGTATTGAAAGATTTCTCCAATACCAAAATCGAGTCCTAAAATAATATAAATTCAAATTTTTTTCTAATATTCCTTTATCACACTTTGCTTAGAATGCGTAGCCAGATAGAACAATCAATAGAAGAATTACATACATGTAGATAAATCGACGTGGCTACGCATTCTAAGCAAAGTGTGATAAAGGGTTATAGCGTTGGCAAAGCTACTAATCGAACAATCGCAAAATTTACCACTGAAATAGAATTATTTTAATTGCTCATGTGGGAGATAAGGAGTTACTTCGGTTGGATAAAAAGTGTAACTCTTTAAATTTTCAGCAAGTCTTAATTTATGATTTATGAATGGCACATTTTTAGCTTGTTGATTCACGGCAAAACTTGAAAATATTGCTTTTCTGATTTGATCCTATGGAAATGGCATTTAAGAGGGTGGTCGTCGCATTCTAAGAGGTTTTCCTTTGCCAATTATTGCAAATTGTTGGATAAAGTATTACTTCTTTCTGATATATTTGAACAATAATTTTGCATCCTATAATAAAAATCGAAAGTGACGAATAGCTCGTCCAATCAGAAACGTGCTTACAAAACTGACATAATCATTTCTTCAGAATGTATCTTCTCCCTGACTTTTCAAGCTACAACAATGATTCATAAATTAAAAAATTTTTATGAATCTGCATTTGAAGAGTTCGTGCAGATCAGTAGAGAGTTTTGTCCGAATTTCTTTCTCAGGTTTTTATAAATCGTGTTTTGATTTTCCAAAAATTGATCAATTTCAACTTATTTCATACAAAATATTTTTGGAACCCTCAAAAAGTTCTTTCCTGAGCATGTATGGAGATAAAAAGACTACCCAATAAGGAAAATTTGTTTCTAGAGCTTCATCTTGCGACGATCACCTCCTCAAGTGAAATACAAAATACTTGTGACATTATCGGTTTTGAGGTAAAAAAGTAGCCATGCTCCTAAACTGATACATTTTGTCCAAGGCGAAAATAGTCCAGATGGCAAGCACTGTAAGATTATTCCCAATAATATTTACCCTCAAAGTACAACTATGATATTCTGAAAATCCTTTCATAAGAGGAATGTTAATTTTTGTTTCTCTAAAGCTTTCAGCTTTCCAGGCGTCGTTTTCCAACGGTAAAACATGGTGGAGTTCGAACAGAGTATTTGTATCAATGAAAGTGCCATTTATTATAACAAAAACGCCAATTTTGAAACCATCATTCATAATGTTCGACGTGTCTTAAAATAATTTAATTTGAAAACAATAAAGCAAATCTTTTTTCCAACCAAAGTGAATCTTGAAATGATGGTAATCTCTATAGCCTATAGCGCGTGTTCGAATCCCACTAATGTGGTCTGAGTGATTGTCTTGACTATAATAATAGGCAATGGAGCTTGATATTGGGAGCGCTAAAGTTGATTGGTGCGTGAAATCAGCCAATCAACCTCCTGGCCAATAAGGCGTGGGATTCGACAATAGTGGGATTCGAACACGCGCTAATAGAGATCACCCCTACTTTATTTTCCACGATACTCATTTCGTTGGAAAAAAGATATCGACGATAATCCTTCGGAATCACTCCGCATCATAACTGTGATGTCAGAAAATATAGTGACCGATCAAATCACACGATTCTCAATATAAGTTGACAATCGTCTGATTTGATTGGTCACTATCTTTCTGGGCATCAAAAGATAGGACCCGGAGTGAGAAAGCCTTCAAATCCTTCGATATGATGAAGTTTTGAAAAACATACCAAGAACGTGTCCGAGAGATCGCCAGAAAAAGTCATCCATTGGGACATCGGAATCCCAGTTCAGTGTCATCAATCACATCGTCCAGAAAAACATTGATGTCAAAATTACCACAGAGAAATCAACAAGACAGCTATTTCCGGACTTATAATTTCTAGAAATAATATTCCTGTCAAAATTTTTTTGAACTTTTAATTGTCTCAAAGACTAAAGTACGATGCCTCTGCGTACCAAAAGCACGATAAGTTTAGCTCACAGAAATAACAATTGTTTTAAGATATTTAATATGTGTATTTAGGACTTGTAAATCGCGTTCGTATTTTAACTTTTTTTCGAAGCTTTTATTGGTCAACATCGTTATTTCCGGTGCTCTCATTGGTCAAATGGGGTCAAACGCGACCGCGAATCGCCCGGCTTAGAGATCCCAATATTATATCTTGCGTCCTCAGTGTACTTTTGGTACGAGGTTAAATACAAATTGTATTAATTATAAAAGTGAGAATTTCGACCAAAAATTTTTGAAATTATTTTTTTTGAAATCAGAGTCATTTATCTCCTCTTTCGATTTAGTCGAGTTAGGTGACACCCTAAATAAGCAAAAAGCGGCATTTTCAAGTCAAATGGACTTACTCTTAAAAACCTGCAATTAAAATTCCCCCGACTACATAATGTAAAGCAATTTGCTTTTGACCGGCCATGGGCTTTGTATAAATTTGTATATAAATATTCAGGCTGACTCACGTTAAAATGACGAGCCAATCAGCGCGCAATCCTCCTGGAGGAGTAAAAAGTATTTAATTAAAAAAGAACTCAATCAAATTGGTACTAAAATCAACTAGTTTGATATTTTAAATTCATAATTACGGGGAAAACACAAGTAATGAAAAAATTTCGCAAATAAATTTAGGCATGGAAACGATTGTGTTTTTTATCAAATTTTATAAGTCTGTTCCTTGTGGCAAATTTAATTCTTTTTAAAGTATCATCTGCATCAAGATGAATAAGTGCGGCGTTTCCAGTTTTATACGATACATTAGCAAAAGTTTCATAATCCCCGAATTCTGTGATTTTTTGTAATTCTTCTGCTGTTAAGTTTTGATGTTCTTCGCGGTGCTATACGTAGAGACGGTTTCTTAGTCAAAACTTATGATCAAATCGGTAATTTCACTCATATCAAAAGGATTAAAACCACACTTAAATCGATGACATGATCGTTTTGGAGTAAGTTTTCTGAGATTTATACTGACAATGAATAAATTTATCAAAATGAGAAATTTTTATGAATGATTTATTTCTTAGAGCCTTCGAGCCTATTAACATGCTCAAAATATTTTCAAGCTTTAAAAATGAATCAAGTTTGCCAAGAAAAATTGAAAAATAGTCATTGCAACTTTCAATGACCAACCGTTCTAAATTATTTTTTCTTTCTTTTTCCCGATATCTTTAAAATATATCTTAAACATCGATTTCTAAAAACTGACTGACTATAAGAAAAATTTGAGTGAGTCAGTTTTTAGGAAATTTGTCTCGGTGACAAAAGATATGAAAAATTTTCCACTGCCATACTCATAATTTATTTTATTTTTTCTTGAGGGGGTATCTTTCTTTTATGTAAACTCCCTTTCTAACAGATAAAGCGTTCTGACCAAAAATTGCTGTAAAGTACCGTTGATTAATATGATGAACAAATGGACTCACTGCGAGAGATTTAGGTATCAAACCCGTCTTTGAGGATTTCAATCAGAAAACATCATTAAATACGATAAAAACATAGTATTAATAATATTAGATTAAAAAAAATAAGTTTTTCATACCGTATATTTTCGATTTCTTGACTTAAAATTAAAAATATTTTAACTTTATGTTTAACTTTTTAATTATAGAATATTTTGCAAATTTGATTGTGTATTTTAAGGGTTTTTGACGAGCAATTTCCACTTATATTTTGTGAAACATGTGGATATGCCATCGGGCTGAACTAAAGCACTACCAGTAGTAACTACATGGGCGCTAGACCTCTAGCTATTTTTTTAAACAAATTTTCATAAAAGTAAAATAGTTTGTTAAATTCTGATTTCACAACAAAAAAGAAGAAAATTTGGCTTGCAAATTATTCGAGTTTAATTGTCAAGAAACTGTACCTATCCGTAGTTGATCAAGTTCTAAAGACCTGTTGAATACATCTTCCCTCAATTTTTTTTCTCTAATTTCTTCTGATTCTAAATCGTAATCCACCTCGCTCATTTTGTCTAAAAGTTATCGATTTTATTGAAGTATTCAAGTAGTTTTCATCTTAATAAGTTTCATATTTTATTGAAGGACAACCTACCTTCAAAAAACAAGTAAATGCCCGCAGGGCAGTGTTCAAAAACCGTTTGAGACTTGCGATCCGATCTCAAAATACCATTCATTATAAAATCCCATCACGATCAGGGATCGGAATTTTCCGGGTCGACCTTTCGACCCAGGAAAAAAATTATAAAAAAAATATTTTTTATGTAATTTATTATAAATTATTTATAGTCTAAATATATCATTTTTTCTTAAAATTTTGAATTAATTTGAATACAATATTCCTTTATTTGTTTCGGAAAATATTTTTTTGAAAAATATTTTTTTATATTATTTTAAATTTCCAGAAATTGTCACCTTTTAATGTAATTTACTTATAATTAATTTATAGTATAAATCAATAGTAAACTCATTATATATCTACGTTTTCGGGATTTAATAATGCATTCTCAAGATAAACAGAATATAAGCCAAATAATTTAACACGAAACCAAAAGGATCTAGAAATATTGCAAGAAAATTTGGACTAAAATTTTTTTTCTCTTATAGCGTTTTAGTGCATTTTCAAAAAATATGAATAAATAACTAAGTTTCGGATAAGTTAATAGTGTCAGAATAATTGAAATGGCGTTGTGATCAAATTGATCATTTAAGCGCCCGAAGATTGAGTGTTAAATTTTTTATGTGTGAGCGTGTTATGCTGAATATTAGTGAAGTATAATGTAAGAATCATACCCTTAACATAAGCCGTTATCTACCTTATCTACAGTTAAGCTTTTGAGAGATATATTTCCATATATTATTTTGTATGGAAACTTAATTCCTGGCACCCAGTATTCATAAAATGTTTCCTATCTGAAGAATAAACCTACATAATATATTGTGACGAATATAAGTAAGTAATTACGTCTTACACCTACAATGTAACAGATGAAATATAATCAAAGAAAATTAAATCACACGCGACTAGTAAAATTATGTTATCCGCGCTTCTAGGCAAATTTATTTATTTGTTATGCCCAAACGCTTCAATGTTAATCTTTCGCTTCAAGCAGATAACCATGTGAACAACGGTTAGTTATGCCTGCATGAAAAATTACCATTGACAATAACAGCGCGGATTCCACTTATCTGGCGCGTGCGAGGTTGTACGGCACATAAATTGACAGTCTAGAGATAGCCCAGGCACTGATTCATATACGCACATATCCGCTCTATTCTAAGGAGGTGCTCGAGGATTTGTATTGGCAAGCTCTGCATAATACGACGAAAAACAGATTGATGCAAACAACCAAAAATGTGCATATCTGACAAAGGAAAAGGAATGAACAATATAATAAAGTTAGTTTGTGTTTTTATCTTGAGTTTTCATCATAGTGATAGTTATAGAAGTCACAGTCAAGCCTCTCACGCGCGTAGAGCGCACATCTCATAATCTAGAATGACACCGTATAATGTATGTGACTTAAAATTACTTTGTTCTCCTCAGCTTGTTGATTGGTGATAATAATCTGACATGAAAAGAGTTCTTGTTGCGATACAATGCTTAAAGCATGTTTTTCAAATTTCTCGAATCCGGAAATAGAATGCCCAACAACTTATATGTCTAAAAGACAGTAGATTTGTTAATATAAATATATGCACGCACACCAAAACCCGAGCTATAAGAGAGAGTAAGTATTTCCAGTATTCACACACACATATATAATCAAACTGGTTGTCAAGTTTCGATTATGAGGAAAGTCTGACGCGCTCATAATTATGACTTGATTGTATTCCGGAGTTTATTCGCGCGCGCACAGTACTGCGCACTTAAAATCTGCTGTCGCATCCTGAAATATTACGCGGAGCGGTTATTTTGCGAGGATATTGAATATTGAGTATGATGTCCAAATACTCTGTGACAAGACATGAATTGGTTGTTTATAATGTATTTCTAATTTTTATTCATCCATCTACATTGATAATGACATTGTAGGTGAAGTCAAAATGGTTGGGTTCATTAAATACTTATATATATAATTTGAAAGACGCAAACAAGAATTCTTAAAATCATCCCGTCCAAAAAATTAACCTCAATCATACGCACATTAAAGGAAAAGTACATCCTTTAGCAATGCTGAAAAAATTTGCCATTTACGCATGTCCTAAATAGGAAATGAAGAGTACCTCGTATGATTTTGTGCAAAAAAAAGAATAAGTAAGTAGCTTCAAAATACTGGAGCATCTAGAGTCATATTTCTTAAAGTAGAGACATATACTAGAGACTATAAGCAGGATAGAGTTATGGTCTTAAAAGTACTGAGAAGATTTCCATATTATCCCTTGGTATCGATTATTTCTGAAAAATACTAACCTTGATTAACATAGCGCGCGAAATAGTTAATGAAGATTAGTATATTTAATATTTAAATTTCGTCTAATTTAAGATCACACACTAGAAAAATAAACAGTAGTCACTTTCAAATCTAAACTAGAAAAGAAACGTGAATTCCTTTTAGAGTCTAAAATTACTGTAATTTTTTTGGTCGCGCGAAAGGTGAAATATAAGCTCTATAAGCGCGCGCGGATTAACGCGCGGTTGTAACTTCGTAGAATCTAAATGATGGGAAAACATTTTTTAACGTCTACCATAAAATATACTCGACCTATTTTAAATAATTAATGGCTCACGATAGCATATAAATTGCAAAGAGCTGTGATCCTAGTTCACGAGAAAATTTAAAATTCCTGTATATATCTTTTTCAAAACTAAAATCCTGATGAGTAACTTTATTGTACTTTGGCAGTTAGAAACGTAACTTTAGACACTAACTACAGAGATATATTGTTGACCGAGTGTCTACAAGAAATGGCATTTTTAAACACGCCAAACAGATGAGGGGCGCGCGCGCGCGGAGTTACTCGGGCGGAGAGAGAGAGGTGAGGGTGGGGAGGAGGGTGATGGGGGTGAGAGGTGCGCGAGCGGGGGGGGTGGGTAAGGCGTGCAGGGGGGAGAGAGCGAGAGAGAGAGAGCGAGTGCGCGGAAAGAGAGCATGTGCCGCAGAGCTTGATGGGAGAGTGTGGGTCGGGAGAGAGGGGGCGGCGCGCGAGGAGAGAGGGGAGAGTGGGGGCTTGGGAGGAGGAGAGAGAGGGGGGGGGGAAGGGGAGAGCGTGGTGGGGGGAGGTGCTGTGGTGCGCGAGAGCGCGGCGGGTGGGGCCGTGAAAGGGAGGTGTGAGGAGCGCGCGCGAGATATAAAATAATTTATTTGACTTGTGATTTTCACCAAAAACAGCACGTGCACAGAAAATGTTGCAACGGTGTTGTGCTGACAAAGTGTAGATGCTAAGTTGAGGATAAGAATAACTCTATGCCTACTGGACTCTAGCAAAGAATTAATATGTCTTATACTATTTCTAATGAATATGTGAGTTCTTATTTGAGTTCGAAATTTTAATTCTTTTTCGAGAGAAAATATATCTCACATAAAAATAGAGTTGAAATTAACAGAAATTCTTCGAGAGATTGACAGTTGTCATAAAATTTGTCTATTTTACGGGCCCCCACCTAAATGTAGTCGCAAAGACCAAAATATTATGCCTGCAATTATATATGTTAGTTTTATTATTATAAATTAGAAATCTGCGCTCAAATAGGTAAAATAAAAACTAACACGCCGAGAGATATAATATTCCATCCCTTTAAATATGAGAACTGAGTCATATGTTGAAAATACACAGTCGCGTCGAAGTTCCACCTACTAGTTTTCTCTCTTGGAGACGCGACGGTGAATTTAGGAAAAACTTTTGCATGGAGAGTATGAAGTATGTTCCTTCAGTTGTCAATTTAATATGTCTCTGTTCGATTACTATTGAGAGTTTAGAAATATTTTAAATCTAAATAAAGTTGTGATTTAATTTTTGAATTCTCCATAAAAAAATTCTAAACTGAGAGGTAATTAAATTGTAAAACAAAAAAGAGCTTTGTACCTCCTTCGAGTACACGACCGGAGAGTCTATCCGTTGGAAGCAAAATTTTCATTTTATTATATCAATTCACAAACGACCACACTATCGCGAAAGTCAAAATTATTAAATTTTAGAATCATGATATGCGAGAAGATTCCGATGATATTTTTTTTTTGCGCTATCCTTAAATCTTCGAAAAATTTTTTTTTTGAATGATTGGGTTCGTAGCACTCAATTATCACCCCTCGCTAAATTCAATATTTGGAAGCAAATTATGTTTAACGTTGCCAAATTTAACCCTTGGAAGCTCCAAATTGTTTATTCGGCAGAGGCCCCTACTCGTGAACTATAACCACACCAAAGTGGAGACGTTATTTCTATTAAATTGAGAGTGAGCTCGCTTCTTACCGCTGTATATATAAACATACCGATTTGCTATATGTAACATATAAAAAAGACTTGATATACGAGCTATATATGATCTTTTAAGATATAAGCGCCAGATAATTCCTCAACATTAGGGCAAGAGAGATGGACATCAAATAGGTATTTTATTTAAATATAGAATTGTTTATTCAATAATCGGTTCACACGCACAACTAGCAATGCTGACAAAGATTTGCGGCTGTATGAATTTCCTAGCTGAACGCTTCTTCACTTGAGAAGGACAGGCAAAATAATAAAATTTTGCGAAAAAATCATAAGCTTTTTGTTAAATTCAAAGTATTTAAAATTGTATTTCCAAAAATTATTATGCATCCCTCTTAAGATCTCTTTCACTTATATTTTCGCGCCGTGTGTTACCTATATAGATTATGACGAGTAGGATCAAGACGAAAATTTTTATCATGTCCGTCGAGAAATGTTGATTTCCCAATTTAAAGCTCCACCAAAATCTTACAAAACGCCTATTTGTTTAATATAAAATTTAATTTTACAAACAGAACAGTCTACGAAGAGTAAAATATTATTTACAATAAATACAGACGTCCTTCTTGATTCACAGAAACCCTATATCTATCCTGATCAGTGTTGCCGCGCGCGAGTATAATACTTTCACATTTCGTAAACCTTCCTGCTATGTTTCGAGAAAAATAAGAGAGCTCTGTAAATCCATTAATTACTATTTTTCTCTCACGTGAATTTCTAAAAGTTAAGAACTTATGCAGTATTGAAAAGAGTCCGAAAAAAACGTTGGAGCACTATAATCCCGCCACGTTTAAAGTGAAGATTGCCTAGAAAGAAAATAAAGGCCAAAAATCGAAAAATTAAACACATATAAACACGTAGATTTCAATAGAAAAAATAAAGAAATGACGCAGACGTACGTGAAGAAGTGAATTAGAGATAAAAGTGTAAGGAACCAGATGAAAAATGATAGGAGAAGGTCTGAAAAAGAGATTAAGAAAGGAGTGACCAAGAGAAAATATGACAAAAAAAGAGACGGACAATGTAGGTGGGAGTGAAGAATAGTAGGAACAAGAGGGTTATTAGGAAAACATATTAGAGGAAAGAGAGTAATGAAAAAAATCAAGAATAAGTAAAACCAGCGTAGAGTATAGAGCAAAACGGAGGTTATCCTCAGAAAGGAGGAAGAAGGAAAAACTGCCGCAAAGGAATAAATAGAATCGGTAAAAACGATAGAAGAGGGTGCGAAAGAAGAGGAAAGCAAAAAACGCAGAAAAAAAGAAAAGAGAACGAAAGAGAAGAGAAAGGAAAGAAGAAGAAAAAAAGGGGGAGAAGAGAAAAAGAGAGGGGAGAAGGAGAGCGGAAAGAGAAAAGAAACGAAAAAACACAGAGTTAAAAATAAAATGAAAGTGAAGCGGTATATATAAATTTTGGAAAATAAATGGATAGGGAATGAAAACAACATGGTCACAAAAATGTGTAAATTGATAAATGTAAAGGAAGAAAAAAAAAGGAGGAAAAAATGTCGAGGAAAAAGAATGGTAAACGGAAATGAAATATGTTTGAACACAATAGAATCGAAAAAGGATCACGAAGGATTAGAATAAAGGCGAGGTGTTTTCGATAAAGGGAATGAAGACACTCATAAAGGATATACAGACGAAGAAAAATCGACAAAAAATCGAAAGTCGATACGAAATAAATTTTAACCTTAATCAAATCAGACAAAATGTGCAAAGATTATAACAAAAATATAAACAGATTAATCTTGAGGGAAAAATTATGAGGGGAAGAAAAATTATATTAAAATGAGTGAAGCAGTTTTAGATGGTATAAAGAATATAATGATATTTTTTAATTGTGATGGCAGAATTGACGAGAGTAACGGAGTGACGCGAGATCAGGACCAAGAAGATAGAAAGACTAAAGTAAAAACGATAAATACGGAGATGTGTATGATAACAAAGTAAAGAGACAAGATAAAAGATATGAGAAAACAGTAACTAGACTGCACAAAATTGAGAACATAAGAGAAAAAGAAGGAAAGAGAGAAAAAGGAGCTAAAAAAGGTAGAGCTAAGGCATGGGGTCAGGAAAGGGAGACCAGAAAGAGGTACCTTTTTATAGTAGGAGTGTAGTGCAAATGAATGAAGAACAAACAGAAAAGATAAGTATAGAAATGTAGAAAAAGTTTTATGAAAAAGACAAGTGTATGTATATTAATCAAAGGAAAAGGAAGAGGAAAAGGATATGAGTTTGATACAAAAGAACATGATGGAATAATAAGGAAATAAGAATAAGCGCACAAGAAAGTTTTGGTCATAAAAGAAATTTTGGTCGAACGAAAGAAAAATATAAAAGATTATAAATGGAAATGAGAGGTGTAAGGTTAGTCATAAATATTTATGAGCGAAAAAGATTATTGGTTTTTTAGAAAAAAGTAGAAAAAAGAATATCAGATGTGTGGAGAAAAAGTATACGAATATATTAAATAAGCAAAAAGAGACCGAAAAGAGAAGGAAAAAAAAGAAAAGAGGAAAAGGAGAGTCTTTAATGTAAGAAAAAAAATCTAAAAGTTGAAAGTGAAAGATAAGAAGGGGAGTAAAAAGAGGTATTAGAAAGGACGACAACTAGATGTGAAAGTAGCATAAAAAGAGAATAAATATTAAGCAATTGATAACAAACAACAAAGGCAGAAATAATTGAAAAGAAGTGAGAGCGTTTAGTAAAAATGTATAAGATAAAACGTTTTACACAGGAGGTGAAAAGGAAATATGCCTGTAAAGAGAAGGAACAAAGGAAGAGGGAGTGAGAAATGTCAGAGGAAAAAATGATGGGGGACAACTTGCTTTTGGGGTAACTTTACCGAGGGGGAGCCAAATCCTTATAAGATATTGCTCATTCGGATAAAAGATGTGAATAAATGAGTGTCTTTCCAAGACCCTTTTGAGGGCAAACTCTATCTGATTGTGAATAAAACATTATGAGGGGTTAAAAATTGAA
The DNA here is from genome assembly GCA_004367855.1 of Oikopleura vanhoeffeni. Lineage (NCBI taxonomy): Eukaryota > Metazoa > Chordata > Appendicularia > Copelata > Oikopleuridae > Oikopleura > Oikopleura vanhoeffeni. The sequence goes on along the minus strand of SCLH01000296.1, from coordinate 122,607 downwards.
ATTTAACAAATACAATAAAAAAAACAAACATAACCTTCATAAGAAACTTATGTCCAGAACCATTAGGAATAAAGTTATGACACTCCCAGTGCACGGATGTAAACCTGCTTTCCCGATTTCATGGAAAAGGCACAAAGGTGTTTGGGAAATATGGAATGACTGGCGCGGATAATTATATTTCAGGACAGGACAATAATTAACCTAACAGAACAAATGAAAAAACAAGCCCGTATTTATGAAAGTTATCCAAACTTGGCGTACTATAGTTAATTGAACCTAAAATGAAGATAAGTTTTCGTGGCAAGCATACCAGCGTGAGACGATCGAGCGTACTTAAAAACGTCGGTATAAATACGTAAAGAGTCGTAGTAAAAGAAGCCAAAGTTGAAACATAAATAGTGCTGACATGAAATCCCTACTTGTTAAGTGCGACTAAAGTGATAGTCATATATCAATAGACTTTTTGTTATCGTGTGAGTAACAGCGTGGCCAGGGTGAGGGGGGGGTTTGCGCTTCGAGTTGGGTACGCAACAATGGAAAGGACTAGAGACAATCTTTGGTTGATCGCATAACGCTTACACTCCAGGAATATGAAACTTTAAGTTGAATTGAGTTTATTATTAATAAAATGAAATTCAGAACTAATTTGTGAATTAAAACGTAAAAAATTCGGAAAAAATACTTAATATTTTTATATTTATTAGATTTAATTGTTAATAATGAAAAAGCAGTATCCCACCG
>SCLH01000296.1:108620-121845 GCA_004367855.1 Oikopleura vanhoeffeni | reverse complement strand
GGTCAGATTTAAAAAAAATTTGATCCCTGATAACGATCCCTTTTTAAGCAGGTGCCATATTATGGCAGCCATAAACTCGGCAGATTTCAATCAATACAAATTAAGAAAATAATAAGTTAGTTTATTTTATATGCTTATTATAGTTAGTTAACCCCGTTTAAGATCACTAATCCCGTTTTAGAACACTGCCCCCACCTGCACGAGATGTTTTACCTCCAACCTGCACGAGTGTGTTTCAGATCACACATATAGTATTTGCTTAGGGTGCTGACCTCAAAAATAGCTTTTTCGATTTTGACATTGATATTAATGGTGTCTGAATTCGCGGTTTCAAATGAAATATATATTACGCAGGAGGTGTTTAAAGGCTATTTTCACCACCATTTGGTGCCGGGTGTCGAAATTAATGATGCAAAACATTTTCGCTTACAAAAATACCCCTATAAATATATGTATTGACTTATATTTGGTACCAGTCACGAGAAAAAAGAAATTTATTTTTTCACCACCAAAATAACTTTGGGATTAGAATCACTACAAGGTGGTGCCGGGTGCGAAAATTAATAACGCCAAAATATTTCCCTCCGGAAGTTACTCTTCAAAGAATATTTGTACATTATTATATGGTTCCAGTGCTGTTTTAACTGCATGAAACAAAAAATTGCATCCAAATAATGCATTTCCGGCTTGATGAAAATTTTCTGAAAGTCACAAAAATTCTTGAAATTAAAAATAAGGGGAACTTTGGAGGGTCTGTTCCGATATTCCGCTGGCTAAAATGACACTTCTCCAATATATTTTTTGACTTTGTGATTTGAAACACGCTCGTGCAGGTGGGAGTTAAGCTAATAAAGATACTTTCTGGTTTCAAAAAATTACAATTTATCTATTTTTGAGTAGTTTTGAGTTCGAATTTTAATTTTTGAATTCCTAAAAATTTTAAGAAAATTCAAACCTTTTTCAAATTTTCTCCATTTTTAGTCCAAAATTTTTTCTTGTTTTTTTATTGAAATCTGTTGGTAAAAACAAAAGAAAAATCCACTTTAACTATTTTCGTACTTGAGTTCCACCATATTTTCTGACCGCTGTTTGAAAAATCATAAAATTTTTATTTGTCATTTTTGTCGACTATTGTAGAAATATTATCAAAAGTGGTTTTTGAATTCTCCATAAAAAATTTCTAAACTATCGATGAAATTAACAACACTTTTTTCGTACCACCGCACGGTGCTTTTTTTGGAGGTGAACAGGAAACATTAAAATTCCTATAATAAATTGAAATAAAAAATGAAGTAGGGTTATCAACTCTTGAAAAGAAAAATTTTGCCCGAGCGAATTTTTCAAATACTGTTCTGTGATTGGGTAACGTTTTTACAGCCGTTTGCGCCGTATTTGAGTGAAATGAATTTAACGAGCGGGTGCCCAGTAAAATTTGACGACCGATGAAAAAAAAATTAACTCAAAAAAAGTTAAATTAACCTTTAAAAATGATAAAATAAACTTTCATGACGTCATTTGTGACGTAACAAAATTTAACCCCTAAGGTACATCAAATTGCATTATAATTGTGATTCCACAATTAACGACTTCATGAAATTTATAGGGAAAGTATAACATGAAACAAGAATTAGGGGTAGAATTTTACGAATTTTACGAATTTTTTTTTTCGAAAGTTAAAAACCGTTCTCCTTCTTTCATATCAATTCATCATAGGAATTTTAATGTTTCCTGTTCGCCCTAAAAAAAAGCACCGTGCACCGGTTACTAAATTTTTAATATAAAAACGCAATTGAAGGTCAATTTTTATTTCTGAAGAAGTTGTTTTTCTCTATTTTTGACCGTTTTTCATGGAAAAAAAACTTTTATATTATGGAAATTTTTTAATGTGTAGAATATTTTTCCCACTTTTCAGTGAATATAACCCGAAAATGGCTGAAGTTTATTAATATCACCAAAAAAAAAATTCCTACTCGGCAACTTTTCTTACATTAGTTGTAAATGGACTAACAATAAAAGGTGTTTTATTTATATTTTTACAGATACTCAGTTATGTTAAGAAATTAAAAATATATACGTAAGCGAGAATGAACACTTTTATTGATAAAAAATTAAAAAAATAAATTTTCACATTTTTTTCTTTCATCAGAATTATGCCACCTGCTTTAAAGTGCTGAGGATGAGGTTTTTTAGAACTTATTTTCTGACCACTTGAGGGCTGAAATTTTTTGCCAGGAATGGTTTTTTCGGTGGCGATGAAACCTGTAACGCAAAATAATTTTCATCTACGAGTTAAGTTTAGTCTGTACAGTTCCCGCTGCACCCCCTACAATTACCGTAATTAAAAGTTGAGACCACTGAATTACGCTTATTTCTAGACTATGAAATTCATAGATTAAATTCATAGAAATTCATGATTATCATGAACATCTCGATTTCAAATATCAGACCAATTAAATTGGTCCAATTAGATTGGTCCAATTTACAGTCTAATTTTACACGAAAAGTAACTTTAAAGTAAACGTTAAAGTAAACCTAAAAAAAGCTTTTGAGATTTGACAAAATGAGCGACCTTGATGCCGATTTAGAATTAGAGGAAGATCTCAGGATTGAGGATTAATAACTGATGCTTTTTGCGAAGAAATTACAATGTATTAAATTCAAATTATTTATTATCAAATTTTTAGGAAATATTTTTTATCTTAAACCTTTTGTAGATATCGAGAAAAACTTTTGCGAGAAGATTTGATTATTAGGTCTTTAGAACTTGATGAATTATGGATAGTTTCAGTTTCTTGATAAGTAAATCTGAATAAAAACTCATTAGATACAGTGGGTAACCACTAACTTAGATATTTTTTGAAAAAAAAGATGACTCAGCACTAACTGGGTCATTTTCAGAAAAATAATCAAGTTAGTTTTGAGTTACCACTGGTTATCTACGGAGAAAGTTGTAGATTATAAATCTCTCAATTTCCTCATTGCCAGTGTTGATCTGATAAACCGGGAGACCTTTTCTTGACGGTCAAGACTTGACCCCAAATTAGCCAATCGTCTTTATTTTCATCAATATATTGGTGGGTTCAAAAGGTTTACCTTCTCTTGACCCCAAATTGGTCTGAATGAAAAATATGTTGTAAAAAACGCAACGTCATGACTATACGTCATAAGGGTGGTTGAGGAATTTCACCGACTGCACTGAAGCACAGTGACGATTTGAAATAAGGAATTTCAAAAGTCAAAAATGGGTTTCAATGTGTCTAAGCTATCTTGTAGAAATTTTTTTTCTGGTCATTTTAAGACCTACGATTTTTTTCGTTTTTTTTTAATTTTTTTTCAAGAAAAGAATGATTTTAAGGGAGTAACCGACGGAGGCTGTATCTCGAGATCCATACATGGGAGAAACTTAATTTTAATTGCATTCAAAATTTTGTCATCGGTTTGCTTCAAAATCAATTAAAAATTTTTAGGTTTGACCAAAAAAAAATTCGGAAATTTGAATTTTTCCGAAGTATTTTTTTCAGTATTTATGCTATATTTTTTGAACGCTATGATCAAAAACCTTAATTTGGCTTGCACCAGGTAGCTTGCAATGTAATCTTAAACTGCACTAAAAATTTTTTAAAAATCTAAAAAAAAATTTCAACAATATTTTTTAGATGGTGAAATTTGACGTTTTTTGTAGTACCTGAACTTTGAACATGTGTGTGCATCAAAAACTAAATCAGATATCGAGAAAACCAAGCTCATAGTACTACGTCTTAATCGATTGCAAAGATGATATTTTTGTGGGAAAGTTTTTGATAACAGTGCTGAAATGAATTTTAACAGAGGCTGAAGATACCGAAATCGGCAAATTTAACGTGTAAATTTCAATCGATTTCGAACAAAATGAACTTTAAATCGAATTTCTGACTCCATAGTACCAGAGAAAAACCAATTATCAAGTGGGCGTACGGAGAATAAAAAATTTCTGATATTTTCCTTGCAAAATGATTTTATCGGTAAAAAGCCGAAAATCTTTTTGGACCGGTACTACTACCAGTACCGTCATAAAAAAAAATTTTGATAATTTTTTTGACAAATTCAAACATTTATCTCCAACAAACTGTAATTTTAACATCGTACGACTCTTCTTCATTAAACAGGTGTTAAAAAACAGTGAAACGCGTCGGTTACTGCCTTAAGGGGGTACTGGTCGGTGGAATTGGTTTTTCTCGATAAAAACTTGGCCAACCAGGGCTTCGAGGATATTATTCAGATTAGCCAGTTTGTAGATCTAGCCTTAAGCTTGCGTGAGAAATGTGTCAAAATTTTTTTGTATGCACACACTCCCTGACACATTAGCGGGAGTGGTTGTCGCTGATTAAGCTGCTTTTTGAAGGTTTTATACATGGTTTCTTGATAAACTGGTAGAGGTGGTATTGAAAAAAACTTTCTGAACGTGAAGAACAAGCCTAGAAGATAATATTAATACTACTAGTAATTGAAGTCTGATACAATTCAACCTACGTCCACGCACTCACCCTGAATAAGCCTCCCAAAAAAAAAACACTAAAAAGCTTACTCCTCTTACAGTTTACATCCATTTTTTTCTAATTTTTTGAGTCAAGTTCTGGAGAAGCAATATCAACAATAATCTAGAGCTTTTTTTTCAAAATTTTGCTTCTAACGGAAAAAAATGCAAAAAAACCGAAAAAAAATGTCAACGAAAATTGGTCGAAAAAAATTATCTGTCAAAAGCAAAAATTTGAAAAAAAGGCTTTTGATTATTGTTGATATTGCTTCTCCGGAACTTGACTCAAATAAATAAAAAAAAATGATGTAAATTGTAGGAGGAGTAAGCTTTTTAGTGTTCAAATATTGAAAAATTATAGCAACCTTCATATGCCTCCAGAACGAAGTCTGATGAAAATTTTGAGAAAAAACGCTCTAGATTACTGTTAAGTTGGTTTCGAGCTTTCAGATAAAGAATAAATCGAAAATTTATCTTGAAAATTGGCGGAGGAGTAGGCTTTTGAAAAACCCTCTAAATCTCGATTTCAAATTTCGTTTTAAAATTTTTTTTAAAGTTTCTGTCCGACAAAAACAAAATTTCGAAAAAAACGCTCTAGATAATTCTTTGTATTGATGGTCTGGAGCCTGACACAAAAAAATAAATGAAAATAATGAAAACTGACGGAGGAGTAGGCTTTTTAGTGTTTTTTTGTGAGGTTAACTATACGTTTATTTGAGTGCGTAGGTTGAGTGGTATCAGATTACTGAATGACTGAAATTAATTGCGAAGAGTTGTTCTTTAAGTGAAAAAAGTTTTTGGGATTCCACCATGGCTAGTTTAGCCAGAAACCGCATCTTAATACAGGCAAATCAGCGACAACCACTCCCTTTAAGGGGGTAACCGACGGGTTTCACTGATTTTCAAACGTTAGTCCTGAGCTAACTACCCGCAAATTCGTACATGAGTTCAAACTTTGGATTCTAGGAGATATTTGTTTGAATTTTCAAAAAAAATGGTGTCAAAAGTTTTTTGGTCATGAACCGACCGGCCGTATAACCGGTCCAAAAAGTGATTTTTTTCCCATTTTTTTGGTACAAACGTTATTTAGCTCCTGGGATATCAAAATTTTGTTTTTTTTTCAGTATAAACTATTAAATTTTTGTGAAACAGGCCGTACAAAGCTTGATTTCAATTTCTTGTTATTTAGAAAGAAATCCAAAATAAAATGGGCTGTTTGCACAGTTCGCTGTACCAATCATTTAGTCGAACAATATCAGATTTTTTTTTAAAGAAAAAGCACTCTTTAAAAGTGTGCAAAGCGAGGCGGTACAAAGAGTTTTTATATTTTTTTTCTCATCAGCTTTTTTAGAGGCACTCAAAGTTTAATTTCCCTCAAATTTCGTCAAAAATAGGATTTTGAAGAAAAAATTCCAAACTTTTTTTGAGTAAAAATCAATAATTTTTGATACACTTTTTGGTCAGTAAGTTTGCACAAATAAAATTAGTTGTAAAAATAGTCAATCCAATGTCTAGATCCCGAAAAAGTTAATTAACTGAAAAATACTTAGAAAAAATTCCATTATTATGCAAAAAGTTCGGAGATTTTTTGTTTTCTCGAAAATTCACCTTTTTAGGTTTTATAAGCAAACCGTTAACAAAAATAATAAATGCAGCTAAAATCAGCTTTCTATCACTTCTGAGTCTCGAGAAACAGCCCCGTCGGTTACCGCCAAAATTTCTGGATCTAAGAAAATATTTGGGAAAATTTTTTTTTTCGAAATTTCGAAATTTTTTATTGCCATGTTCAAGATCTAATTCACAGTGATCTAATGAACAAAATTAGAGCAAAAAAATTATTACTTCAAAAGATACAGTGGGCGGTTAAGGAAAAATAAAACTTTGAAAATATAGAAAATTTTGAAAAATTTTTGACATCGAATTTTTTTTTATTATTTTTGGAAGCCAAACCACCACGAAAAATGACAAATGCAAACAAAATTAAGCTTCCTATCACTATATAGAGTCTCGAGATACAGCCTCCGTCGGTACCCCCTTAAAACTCTAGAATTTGGCACTTGAGTACTCTTGTAGACTGGAAGGGTATCCGGTCCATAAATTGACATAATTCTCGATAAAATATTATGCGACAACAAAGGTTCAAGGATATTATTCAGATCAGCGAGGTTTGTAGAACAGCCTTCACTGCGAAAAAAATTTGTCAAAACTTTTTTGTATGACCACACTCCTTCGCACATAAGCGGCACAAGAGCCACCTAAGCCAAAACGGAAAATCTAATCTCCTCCCAGTTTATTTTGAAATAAACCCAAATTTTTAACATAACCTGTATAATAGAATACAAAACTTTGTAGGTGAGCTTTTGGTTGATAAGTGGCTATATTTATTCTAGAATACGTAAAGAACGGCCAAAATACCGTTTTTGGGACTTTTTCATCAGAAAATCTATCTCCTCCTAGGTTAAATTTCAAGATTCTACTCAAATTTTGCAAAAGCTAGCTTTAAAAAACAAACAGAAAACTTTGAAAAGGTGGGTTTTTATCAAAATTTCGGCCCCCAAAACAAAAAATATGAAATTTCAAGCTCACGTGAAAAATTTCCGGAAAAAAAAATGTGCCTTCGATTTTTTCTGAAAGTAGGCTAAAAAGAAAGCTGGGAAACCACTGAAGAGAAAGTGGCTTACGTCAACCGATATTTCGAAGTTTTAGTGGTCAATTGGACACAAACGTTATTTTTTGAACATAATTTTGAAAAAAATACTTAGAAAAAATCGAAAAAACGCAAAATTTTCGAAAAAATTTGTTGTTGTCATTTGGTTGTTTTATGCGTTCAAAACATAAAGAATTGAATGGTGCAACTTTTTAATGACATAATAACTGCAGAAAATGTAGGAACCGGGATACCCTTAAGGGTATTGCGACCTGATTTAATAAAGGCCTTAGAGGCATTAAAAATGCTCCAAATTGGGATACGGGGTATTAATTAAGTTGTACTAAAGAACCCAATCATCAAAAAACATTTTCGAAATTTCGCATATTTTTCGATTTTTTCTAAGTATTTTTTGAAAGCTGAAGTTAAAAAGTAACGTTTTGCCTCAAATTTTGACCACTAAAACTTCAACATATCGAATTGACTTAAGCCAACTTTCTCATCAGTGGTTTCACATAGCTTTCTTTTGAGCTACTTTCGGGAAAAATCGAAGCAAATTTTTTTCAACTTTTTTCGGAAAATGACGCAAAAAAAACCCCCAACATATTTCGGAGTTTTAAGCTGTAAATTGCAAAAAAAACGGCGGCGACGGTGGTCCTCACAAATTGTTCTTTAAGGAAGACTTGATAACAATTTTGAGCCATTTTGCCAAATATATTCCTAGGAGGAGATAGTTTTGAAGTCTGAAATTGTGAAAAATCGTCAGTTTTATTTGGCGTCTAGATTGTTCCGTCGCCGGATCAAAAAAGCTCGACGATCCAAAGATGATATACTACCGTTACGTGAATCTGTGAAAATTTGAGTTCCAAATTTGAATAATACCGTCTGGGAGGGATAGTTTTTGCAGTTTGGAAAAGTTCACCTTGTTACGAATACTGTACCTATGGTGTAATGGTCCAAAATAATTTGTGATGTATTTTTCGCAAGATTAAGGATAGATCTACAAACTGAGCATTTTCGTTTTTCTCATGAACTGTTAGTTTTCAGTATATTTCACCGAGCAAAATGTCAAATCAGAGTCGCATACCCCTTAAGGTCAAATTTTCATACTAACTTTAGCCAGCTGTGAAAGTTGCCAATCAGGGAGCTAGCGCACTTCTTTTTTTCTGCAATCAAAGAGAAAATGCTTATACAATTTCAAAGTTATTCGATTAAAAGCACAATGGCCACACCGGTCAACCACAATGACCGTCAAAGTTCAAGGTCCAATCTCAGTTCATCGTTTAGCCTCCATAAGGAAGGTATACTACAGCCTGAGTTTTTTTTTTATTGGGCCATTTTTTCAACCGGTCGGCTAAGACAGCGTTTGACCGGTGAAAATATGGCCCAAAACAAAAGGCAAAATTATGGGCCATTTTTTCACCGTAAAAAAAATGGCCCGCAAATTTTGCTGGAAATTGAAAAAATCGTTTCTAGTATTTGAATAAAATATTATTTTAATGAAATAATTATTTTAATTTATATTATCTGAGAGAACATGCAAGTGGAAAAATAAATTTGAAATAAATTTTTTGCGAGACAATGTCAACCAAAAAAAATACACTTATCTGAAGAAGATGTTCAAACAACACGAATATAGCTTGGGTTTTGCGGCAAAATATTATTCAAGTAATTTCAAGTTTTATATACTATTAATTTCATGTCCAGCGGTGGACTCCAACCCTAACTTAAGCAAGAAATAAGAGAAAACTAATTAATTTTCGTCAAGTCAAATTGACCTCGAGTCGATGCCACCTCTTTTTAAGTCGTCTTATAAAGAACAAAAATTTCCGAGCTAAAAACAAATCTCAACGGAAAAGATTGTTCTAAACTGCTTAAAATAAATTTAGAATTGACTTTTAATCTGCAAAACTTATAACAAATGCAATAAAGGTTTAATTGTTGAACCTAAAAGAAATGCTACGTTCCTGATGGTTCAAAACTAATGAATCACATTAGGGGATTGTTTTCCGAAAATGTTTCATTTGTTGAATCAACCTATAAAGAGATATCTGAGAGAGTATTTACTAGGACTCTCTGTGAGGCTATATATTTTAATATTATGAGGGTCAGAGAATTCCATTTGATCGGTATATCAACCCGGTCGACATTTCACAATGTCTCTGTCTAGCCGACGGTGAATAAAAAGGCCCAATTAAAAAAAACTCAGCGCTGTATTTTCATCGATAATTTTTTGGCCGACTTTTTTCCCTATCTTTGCTCTAAAAATTTACGTAGGCCGTTCTAAAAATTTTCTTATAACGAAATAAAATGTATACAATGAAGGTGGGTGGTGTTGATATCAAAACTTTGTCAGAAAACACTTTTATAAATTCTATTGTAGTCAATGCGAAAATAAAATTTTCACAATAGTTCAGAATATATTCTATGAAATTGCATTGGAATAATAAAATATTTTCCGCCTACACATTTCTCTATAGTTAAAGATAGGCCTTTTTAAAAAAGTCGACCAAAAAAATTATCCGTATCAAAATGATACCTCCTCATAAGTACCCCTAGAAGAATTGAAAATTCGATTTTCTGAAAAAATGAAAAACGTTATTGAAGCATACTGGGTCAATTCTGTACTGAAGTCGATAGAGAGCAATTATTTTGCTCAGTTTTTGGCTCTCTAGCGACTTCAGTGCATGATTGACCATATGTTGCTAATCGTTTCTATGAGAGAACGACTTCAATTTTTTGAAGGTACTTGAAAAGTCCCACGATGAATTTGAGATTGACCTTGAACTTTGCCGATTGGGTCCGGTCATTGTGCATACGAAAAAATTGAAAATTGTATCACCTTTCTCGTGATTGCAGAAAAAAGAAGTGCCAGCCCGAGCAACTTTCGGAAAGACAGAAAATTTGCCTTAAGCCCCGCTTGTTTTTAAAACAGCAAATATGGGAAGTCATTTTGGCCGGCGGAATTTCGAACAGACCCCGAACAAATTCCCCCTTATTTTTAATTTCAAGAGAATTTTGGCATATCTTTTCGCTCGGCAGCCACTCGGTGGTGTAATCAGGCGGTCAAAATTTTGTGAATCTTGACGATTTGAGAAGGTTCATCGCGCGCGAAGCATCATTAGTAAAACATTGTCGCATTGAAATTCCTCTCTAAGATGGGAAAATGAAAGTCCGGAAGTAAGAACTGAATCAACAATCTTTAATTAATTCCGTGTCCGCATTTTCATGGTTAATTTTACCTAATTGTAAAGGGGTTTGAATTAAAAAAAATCCAATAGGTTTATCTCCCTTTTTCTCAAGTTTGATACCTTGTGTGTTTAAACACCATATGCAGGTGGGTGAAGTATAAATTTCAAACAGATGGGGGTTAAAATCATTTTTTTGAAAAATGTTTAAACCGAAAAAAATCCTCGTCTATAAATGACCAGAAAAAATTCTCTACAGTAGCTTAAACAAATTAGAAACCCATTTTTGCTTTCGAAATTCCTTATTTCAAAATCGGTCATGTAGATATACTAATTAGCGGCATAAGTAGGGTCAGTACCAGAGATGTATCTACAATTCAACCGCCGAAGTACGGATTCTCGAGGTTTTTGTAGACGTGATCGGTATAATAACAACAAAAACATCAATATGAAATTAGTCTTCAAAGCCGAAAATCACGCCGTTTCAAAGCCCGAAAGGTTGTTTTTTCATAGCTAAATGGGAACCACTTTTTTATGGTCGATCATCTTTTGAGAAAGTTTACCCCATAAACTTAAATAATTCCGTACAAGGATGTTTAGTTTTGCATGATATAGCTCCTGGTATTGACCTCTCACGGCGCATCCGTTAATGCATTCATGTGCTCCAGTGCAGTCGGTGAAATTCCTCAACCACCCTTTTCACAACATATTTCCATTCGAGACCAGATTTTGGGTCAAGACTTCTGGCCTCAGAGAAGGTAACCTTTTCTGACGCCATGTTAGGTCAAAAGATACCGAATCGATTAAACCTTAAGGGAGTCGGTGTTCTATTTGAACATGATTGCCACTTTTTCATATTTTCTTCTCTTGATTCGGAAACTTTTTGTCACTTCAAAAATTATTCGGATAAAACTTTTCGACTTATAGCGAAAGTTGCCTACTTTTGAGCTTACTTCGTATATCTTATTTTTCAGATCGATATTTAGTTTTATAAATCGTCTTTAAAAAAACTCAAAAACGCGCGTTTGCTACCGAAGGTTCTAAATCAAATAAAATTTTTTTTTATTATGTTATTATTATAAGCCGTAAAAAACGGTCTTCGACAACAAGTTAAAATTGTAGATTAATTTGTTTTATACGATTTCAGTTCAACAAATCGAAAATTTAAATTTTCCGAAAAAGACCAAAATCCGAACATTTTAGCACAATCGAAAGAATTTTTTTTCATGAGTTTAATGAAATTAATTTACGTGGTGATTGGTTGGCTTTCCAAGTTGCAGTTTCGGCCAAAATGAAATTTTATTCAATTCTGAATAAAAAAGGGCCTTCGATGTATTTCTCCCAAACCGCTAGTTCGTTGCAAAAATTATGATTCAGAGTAAACAAGAGGGAGAAAAACGAAGGACATCTTTGAAATTAATTCAAAGTGGATTCTCACATTTTTTTAGCTGGTGAATCCGAAAAATATTTGAAATTTTGAACAAGAAATGAGAAATTTCGATATTTCCAGATTATTTTTGATCAAAATCACAATACAATGTCCTATGATTTTTCAAATAGCAATATCGAAAATGTGGTCTCCTACGCGTAAAGTTGAGTGGCCATTTTGAAGAGTGTTTTCGTTGATTTTGAAACAAATATTGAAAAAATTGACAAAAAATAAGGCATTTTATTATACAGTATGTAAAAAATTGTTCGAGACCGAAAAGCTTCAATTATCTCTGGATTGAAAGTAATTCTTCTCTGCCAATTATAGGTTTTAAATCCAGAGAATTTTCCTTGTTGGTCCGAACAATTTTTTTACATACTGTAATGTTCTGAACTTTTCTAAAATTTCTCATATTTGTCGACATTCGAAAAGTTTAATTCGAACTCAATTTTTTAAAAAGCAATAATTCGAATTCTGTAGTTACAAAAGTTGCCTGATTATGAAACATTACTTTGATGGTATATTGAGAGCATATATAAACCCAGTATAAGTTTCATCAAGAGCCCATAATCCTATCTGTCAATGCCCACCGCTTACCTCCGAGCATAGTAAGAAATAAGTTCCGCCGAGCATATGCTTACAGTAGGCTATACTTTGAGCGTTGTTACCGAAAACTCTTATGAGATAAACCTTCAATTTTTCTTCATGATCAGTAAGAAAGTTAAATTTTTTGAAAAAACAATCATATTTTAGAAATTTTACTGTTTAATTCTAGAAAACGTTTGAAAGACAAGGTTAATAACCAGTGATACTCCTCATGGTTAGCTCCAGGAATGTTGTTTATATGATAACTGCGCATGGCTCTGTTTTTAAACTCATACTTTGTCTGATCGACTATTTCTGTTGGGAATCAAAAAATATTTATAAATAAGTTTAAATACATCTTGAAAAATCACGTTTTAGGAAAATCACGTTTTTAGAAAAAATTGTTAGTTTTCTCGATTTTAATAAAATTATTTGATTTATTTACAATTTGAGCAAAATGGTATGAGAGACCACTCTGCGCATGGATTTCACGATTATATATTTTTTTTCAACAACATATTATTTAATCCATACTTATATCAAATAAAATATTTGAAATTTCACTCCCAAACATTCTTTCGCTCCAGATTATGTCCAAGAAGAGACATTTTTCTTGCAAATTGTACTCACACTCCTAAAACTGGTTTATTTGAAATTTAATTCCAAATTTGGATCAAAAATTATTCTTCGAAGTAAAGACTTAGGGAATATATAGATTCACCATTTGTTATAATTTTAAAAGTATTATAGGAGAAGTTTCTGCGATCATTTTTCTAACCTAATATTTGAATGATACAAAACACGCAAGATATGGCACAATCAAAACCGTTGATTGCGGAATGGCCGATTTCATTGGTTCAGGT
>SCLH01000296.1:87565-108599 GCA_004367855.1 Oikopleura vanhoeffeni | reverse complement strand
CCAATGCAACTAAATTAGCTTCCTATCGCTTATGAGTGTCAGATACAGCCTCCGTCGTTACCCCCTTAAAACTCTAGAATTTGGCACTTGAGTACTTGTAGACTGAAGGTATCCCGTCCTAAATTGACATTTATTCTCGATAAAATATTAGCGAACAAGGCTATCAAGGATATTATTCAGATCAGCGATTTGTAGAAACAGCCTTCAACTTGCGAAAAAAAATTCAAAACTTTTTGCTATGACCACACTCTCTTCGCACATAAGCGCACAAGACCACCTAAGCCAAAACGGCAAAATCTATCTCCTCCCAGGTTTTATTTTGAAAACCCAAATTTAAACCATAACCCTGTTTATTATAAATACAAAAACTTGTAGTGAGCTTTGTTATAAGTGCTATATTTATTCAGAATACGTAAAGAACCGGTCCAAAATACCGTTTTGACTTTTTCATCGGAAAAATCTATTCTCCCCTATTTTAAATTCAAAGTTACTCAAATTTTGCAAAGCTACTTAAACAAACAGAAACTTTAAGTGGTTTTTATTCAGAATTCGCCCCAAACAAAAAAATATTGAATTTCAACTCACCAGTGAAAAAAATTCCGAAAAAAAAATGTGCTTCGATTTTTTCGAAGTAGCTAAAAAGAAAAGCTGGGGAAACACTAAGAAAGAAAGTGGCTTACGTCAACCGATATTCAAGTTTTAGTGGTCAATTGACCAACGTTATCTTAACATAATTTTGGAAAAATACTTAGAAAAAAAATCGGGAAAAAACGCAAAATTTCGAAAAATTGTTGTTTCAATTGGTGTTTTATGCGTCAAACATAAAGAATTGATTTGTGCACTTTATGACATAAGAACTGCAGAAAAATGTAGGGACCGGATACCCTTAAGGTCAAATTTCATGACTAACTTAGCCAGCTTAAAAGTTGCAAATCAGGAGCTAGCGCACTTCTTTTTTTCTGCAATCAAGAGAAAATGCTTATACAATTTCAAGTTATTCGATTAAAAGCAATGGCCACCCGGTCAACCACAATGACCGGTCAAAGTTCAAGGTCAATCTCAAGTTCATCGTTTAGCCTCATAAGGAGGTATACTATTTTCATCGATAATTTTTTTGGCCGACTTTTTTCCCCTATCTTTTGCTATAAAAATTTCGTAGGCGTTAAAAATTTTCTTATAAACGAATAAAAATGTATACAATCGAAAGGTGGGTGTGTTGATATCACAAACTTTGTCAGAAAAACACTTTTATAATTCTATTGTAGTCAATGCGAAAATAAAATTTTCAAAATATTCAGAATATATTCTAGAAATTTGCATTGGAAATAATAAATATTTTCCGCCTACACATTTCTCTATAGTTAAAGATAGGCTTTTTAAAAAAGTCGACCAAAAAAATTATCGATCAAAATGATATACCTCCTCATAAGTACCCCAAGAAGAATTGAAAAATTCGATTATCTGATGAACGTATTAGCAATACTGGGTCAATTCTGTACTGAAGTCGATAGAGAGCAATTATTTGATCAGTTTTTGCTCTCTAGCGACTTCAGTGCATGATTGACCATATGTTGCTAATACGTTCATGAGAGAATCGACCCTTCTAATTTTTTTGAAGGTACTTGAAAGTCTCCACGATGAATTTGAGATTGACCTTGAACTTTGACCGGTCATTGTGGGTGACCGGGTGGTCATTGTGCCATTAATCGAAAAAATTGAAATTGTATCAGCCTTTTCTCGTGATTGCAGAAAAAAGAAGTGCGCTAGCTCCTGATGCTAAAGTCAGTCATGAAATTGACCTTAACCCCCACCTGCATTTCTGTGTTTTAAAACACAGGAGCCAAAAATATTTTTGGAAAGTATGCATTTTGGCCGCGGAATATTCCGAACAGACCCCCGAAATTCCCCTTATTTTTAAATGTTCAGGAATTTGCATTATCAATTTTACGCTCGGCACCACTGGTGGTGTAATTGGCCGGTCAAAATGTTGAATTGACGATTTGAAAGGTTCACAGTCGCGCGCAAGAAATTTCATTTATACAAATTGTCGCTCATGAAATTCTCTCTAAGATGGACAAATGAAAAGTTTCCGGAAGATAAGAACTGAATCAAATACTTTAAAATTAACATTTTCAGTCTACGCATTTTCAATGGTTAAATTTTACCTTCAAATTTAAAGGGGTTTTGAATTAAAAAAAAATCAATATTTATCTCCTTTTTCTCAAGTTTGAATACTTGTGTGTTTTAAAACACTCATATGCAGGTGGGTGATATAACATTTCAAACAGATGGGGGTTAAAATCATTTTTTTTTGAAAAAATTTTAAAAACGAAAAAAATCCTCGGTCTTAAAATGACCAGAAAAAAATTCTCTACAAGATAGCTTAAACAAATTAGAACCCATTTTTGACTTTCGAAATTCCTTATTTCAAATCGTCAGTGATAAGTTATAACTTATGCGGCATAAGTAGGGTCAGTACCAGGAGATGTATCTACAATTTTCAACCCCGAAGTACGGATTCTCGAGTTTTTGTAACGTGATCGGTATAATAACAACAAAAAATCAATAATAAATTAGTCGTTTCAAAGCCGAAAATCACGCCGTTTCAAAGCCCGAAAGGTTGTTTTTTCATACTCAAATTGGGACCACTTTTTTATGGTCGGAATCATTCTTTTTGAGAAAGTTTAACCCCATAAACTTAAATAATCCGTACTAAGGAGTTTAGTTTTGCAGATAAGTCTCCTGGTATTGACCCTACTTATGCGGCATCAGTTATGCTTATCACTGTGCTCCAGTGCAGTCGGTGAAATTCCTCAACCACCCCTTTTCACAACATATTTTCCATTCAGACCAATTTGGGGTCAAGACTCTTGCCTCAAGAGAAGGTAAACCTTTTCTTGACGCCATTTGAGGTCAAAAGATACCGACTCGATAAACCTTAAGGGAGTCGGTGCATTTTGACAGATTTGCACTTTTTCATATTTTCTTCTCTTGATCGGAAACTTTTTGTCACTTCAAAATTTTCGGATAAAAACTTTTTCGAACGAAAGTTGCCACTTTTGAGCTTACTTCGTATAATCTTATTTTTCAGATCGATTATTTTTAGTTTATAAATCGTCTTTAAAAAAAAACACTCAAAAAACGCGCGTTTGCTACCGAAGGTGTCTAAATCAAAGTAAAATTTTTTTTTATTATTTAATAATTATAAGCCGTAAAAAACGGTCTCGACAACAAGTTAAAATGTAATTAATTTGTTTTATACGATTTCTAGTTCAAAATCGAAAATTTAAATTTTCGAAAAAAGACCAAAAATCCGACATTTTAGCACATCGAAAGAATTTTTTTTTCATGAGTTTAATGAAATTAATTTTACGTGGTGGATGGGTTGGCTTACCAATTTGGCAAGTTTCGGCAAAATGAATTTTATTCAATTCTGAATAAAAAAGGGCTTCGATGTATTTCTCCCAAACCGTAGTTTCGTTGCAAAAATTATGATTCAGAGTATAAACAAGAGCGAAGAAACAAAACGAGGACATCTTTGAATAAATTAAAAAGTGGCATTCTCAACATTTTTAGCTGGTGATTCCAGAAAAATAAATTTGAAATTTTTGAACAAGAAATGAGGAAAATTTTCGAAATATTTCCAATTATTTTTGATCAAAAATCACAAAACCATGTCATATGATTTTTCAAATAGCATATCGAAAATATGTGGTCACCTACGCGTAAAGTTAGAGTGGCCATTTTGAAGAGTGTTTTTCGTTGATTTGAAACAAAATATTGAAGAAAAATTGAACAAAAAAATAAGGCATTTTTATATACAGTATGTAAAAAAAATTGTTCGAGAAGCCACAAGCTCCAATTTCCTCTGGATTGAAAGTAATTCTCCTGCCAATTATAGGTTTTAATCCAGAGAAATTTTCCTTGTTGGTCTCGAACAATTTTTTTACATACTGTAATGTTCTGAACTTTTTTCTAAAATTTCTCATAATTTGTCGAATTCGAAAAGTTTAATTCGAACTCAAAATTTTCTTAAAAAGCAATAATTCGAAAATTCTGTAGTTACAAAAGTTGCCTGGATATGAAAGCATTACTTTGATGGTATATTGAGAAAAATATATAAACCCAGTTATAAGTTTTTCATCAAGAGCCCATATCCATATCTGTCAAAATGCACCAACCCCCTTAACCCTCCGAAGCATATAAGAAATAGTTCCGCCGAAGCATAATAGCCTTTCAGGAGGCTATACTTTGAGCGTTGGTTACAGAAAACTCTTATGAGATAAACCTTCAATTTTTCCTTTATGATCAAGTAGAAAAGTTAAATTTTTGAAAAAAAAATCATATTTTAGAAATTTTATGTTTAATTCTAGAAAAAAACGTTTGGAAAAAACGCCAGGGTAATTAAACCACGTGATACTAGCCTCAGTTTAGCTCCAGGAAATGTATGTTTATATGAAATAACTCGCAGCCCTGTTTTTACTCATTACTTTTGTCTGATCGAACTATTTCTGTTGGGAATCAAAAAATATTTATAAATAAGTTTAAAATATCATGAAAAAAATCAGTTTTTAGGAAAAAATCACGTTTTTAGGAAAAAATTGTTAGTTTTCTCGATTTAATAAAATTATTTGATTATATTACAATATTGAAGCAAATAGGTATAAGAGTACCACTCTAGCATGATTTTCACGAATTATATATTTTTTCAAAAACATATTATTAATCCATACTTATATCAAAATAAAATATTTGAAATTTCACTCCCAAAAAAAATTTTCGCTCCAGATATGTCCAGAAGACTAATTTTTCTTGCAAATTGTACTCAAAACACTTTCCTAAAAACTGGTTTATTTGAAATTTTAATTTCAAATTTGGATCAAAAATTATTCCTTCGGAAGTAAAACTTTTAAGAAATATTTATAGATTCACATTGTTTAATTTTAAAATGTATTATAAGGAGAAGTTTCTGCGATCATTTTTCCATCATTTTTGGCTGATTTAAGTGGCTTTAGCCTTTCAAAAGGCTATATGGATTACCGGACCTCAAAGTACAAATCCTAAATATTTGAATGATACAAACAACGCAAGATATGAGCACCCAATCAAAACCGTTGATTGCGGAATAGGCCGATTTCATTGGTCAGGTTGAGAAAGGATCAACCAATCAAATGCTCAGATTTCGCATTTTTTCAAATATTTAGGATTTGTACTCTGAGGTCCGGTAATCCATATGCCTCCTAGGGTTAACCGACGCGTTATTTTCAACCACGGACTTTTTTTTTGCACCCGACCATCCAGCAACTGAGAAATCGATTGCAATTGGAAAAAATGAAAAATTATTGTCGAGTAATTAGTTCTAGAAGATCGAAGTTGCTTGCAATAAAGAAGTTTTATGCATTTATTTGGATTTCTAGATCAAGAAAATTCTCAGAATATATAAAAATAAACGTCGATTACGAGAAATCAAGCTACAAATTGTAAATTCAGCGTAGATAAAAAATTTGGACTGTCACGAGATAATCTTGAGATCAACAGCAAAATCTTGAACCCTCCGCTGGATAACTCATGTGTTGTTAAACTCAAAATAATTATTTTCCTGAATGCGTAGGTGGTAATTTAACTGTTTTCGGAAAAATGATAATGACTCATTGATGGTTTTAACCAATTATCTCGGATCGAGATTCTCCTTCAAAGAAAAACATATTTTCTGTGAACTCGGACATAATCTTCGATATGACGCATTTGATCATGAATTTTATTTGACCTAACCAAGAAACCGTCCCTACTTATAGGATTTGGATGAAAATCATGATTTAACAGCAGAAGAATTAGAAAAAGTCACAAAATTCGGAGAGTATGCAAGTTTTGCTGATGTCTCAAATAAAACTGGCAATGCCGCACTTGTTCATCCAGATGCAGAAGAAACGTTCAAGAGAATTAAATTTGCGACAAGGAACCTTAAAAACTTTATTGAAAGCCCGAATTTTTGCATGTTTTATTTTTTTGGTATAATTTTTCTCAATATCCTGTACAGAGGGAGTGAACACAAAAACCGTGAGAATGTACTAGACTGGAAAATAACCGTCCCTGATTTGCCGACAGGCGGTTTCCACACTCATCCATCGCTTACAATCCCTATTTAACACCACACTAATATCTCTCCGGATTTTGTGTTTACCCCCATTGAACTGGATTTTTTATATGGACTTTTTTTGTCTGAGGGTGATACCCTCAGGGTACGATAATTTGTCAGAGGAAAAACATTATATTTGAAAAATAACCTCATTCATAACGCACTCAAACTAATTTGAAATAAAAACCTCAAATTGCCTGGGCGTTTTGACGATATTGGCACTTTCGGCGATATGCGTACTGGAAGGACTTAAGAAAAATTGTAAAATTGTTTTTCTGAAGATATATCCCCTATTCACACTTTTGTAAATATCCCGGCCATCCTACTTAAAAACAAACCACGTTTCCTAATCAGGGCCGGGATATTTACAAAAGTGTGAATAAGGGATATAGAACCGGCAGTAAAGCCCCTACTCTGTACAAAAGAAAGACATTTTAAGTCCCGAGGTAGCTTTATTGTTGATTGCTGTAATTTTGATATCAATTATTTTCTTGACGATGTGAACTGGATTCTTTAGTCCGAATGGATGATTTTTTTTGGCGATCTCTTGGACACATTCTAGGTATTTTCTTCAAATATTGCTCATGAAATTATCTCTGGATTCAAATAAATTCTTAAGGTACGTCGCACATCATGGATGATGATGCCAAAACTGGCGTTTTTGTTATGATAAATGGCACTTTTATTGACACAAATACTCTGCTTGAGCTCCACGAATCGTGGACCACGATTTACCCCATGGGAAAGAAACCGAGCAAGATCTAAAGTTTCGGCAAACATGTATGGATATACGACTTATGAAAGGATTTTCAGAATATCATGGTTGTACTTTGAGGGTAAATATTCCTGGGAATAATTAAAAGTGATTGCACCCTAACTAGGCGATTCAGGTCCTGTGATTAACCAAATTCAAAGTTAAGGGACCCTGTTTTGTTGAACTTTGGAATTTTTCTCAGAAAATTGTCTGTTTTCACATCGCCTTTGAAAATATTAAGGACAATTGATAAGTTTTGTGCTTATAAATATCATTTTTATTACCGTTGTGCTGTCTACTGATCTTGGTTTTGGTTGCTAAAATGTCGAAAATTTTGCGATTTTAGCCTTTACGAAAATTCTGACCAATTTGCCCACTGTCACCAATTTATTTTTCGAACTCGAAAAAATTATTTATTTTTTTAAGAAATTCTCTAAAGAGCGGATTCCTCAACTTTGAAATTCACCGATAGTATCTTCAATAAATAATTTATTATTTTAGGATACGATTTTGGTTTTGAAGCAACATTTTAATACGAAAAAGCAAAAAGTTCGTGAACTTAGAAGAGTGTATAAATTTTGTGTAGAGCCTCATTTGGTGAAAGTTTTTTGGTTGGAAGAAAAGGTTGGTTCAAAAAGAAAAGTCTGTCATTATTGCGAAGAGTTTGTAAAGGATTGTTTTTGTTCGGATTCCGACGATATCAGTTCTTTTGGTCGTAAATATATCTATGAACCAAAAACGATATCAAATCCGGTATTTATAGGATTGGGTCGAAAAAGCGCTTTTGAAATAACATGAGAAAAGTCTGTAAACTCAAGGCACTCAGTAAACTTATCTAAAAACATGATTAGAACTGTTTATGGATCGATATTCCTTTTTTCCAACCACAGTGCCTCTCAGAAATAAATAGAGTGTCATAACCGTTTACATTTCGGCCTTTGGTAACGACTCGTATGATTAAGTTATTAGAAAGCTCAAAATGACCAAAAATTTTAGAAAAAATCTAACAAAAAAAGTGGCCCAAATCGGACGTTTTTTCTCAAAAAACATTTAATATAAGTTTTTGATCAAAAATTTTTTGGAAAAATCGTCCGATTCTACCATTTTTGTGGTACTTCTCTGAAAATCGTTGCTCATTTTGAGTTGTCAAATAACTCAATTTGATGAGTTGCAAAAAGTCCAAATGTGAACAATGTGGACACCCTATTTACTTATGAGAGTTACTTTGGTTGGGAAAAGGAATATCCTTTTTCCAACCTAAGTGGATATTGAAAATGAGGGTTATCTCTTTAGCGCGTGTTCGAATCCCACTAATGTTGTCAAAGTGATTGTGTTATTGATTGCCTTAGTGATTACGCACCGATCAACTTTGGCGCTCCCAATATCAAGCACCCTTGCTAATTATCATACCCAAGACAGTCACTAAAACAACATTAGTGGGATTCGAACACGCGCTAAAGAGATATCCCCTTCATTTTCAAGATTCACTTAGGTTGGGAAAGGATATATGTAACATTTAATATGTTAGAAGAAAATTTTCGAAATTTAAAACGGAAATACATATCCCCTATTCACATTTTGTGAATATCCGGCCTGATTAGGAAACGTAGTGTGTTTTTCAAGTAGTAGCGCCGGGATATTCACAAAAGTGTGAATAGGGGATATATCCCTTTATCACTTTTTGGTTAGAATGCGTAGCCACTACTCCTTTTAAACGTATGATTTTAACGTTGTGGCTACGCATTCTAACCAAAAAGTGATAAAGGATATATATTCAAAGATATCTCAGAAGACGCTCTTTAACTAATTATAATTACCAGTTTAAAAGTTCCATTTTTAACATCAATTACCATAAAATTCTTCATTTTATGTAGTTTCAACCGATTTAAAAAATTTCCAATATTTTTGTGGATTTTGACAGCTAAATTGTTTAACCAAATTAACCAAAAATGTTCTGAATAAAGCAGTTATATTTTTGCGATACATTTGTTAAAATAACTTACCGTTTCACAATAAGCCTTCAAAAATGCATTTTCGATCCTCGAAAAGAATCCCCGGATTGTTTGGAATATTCAAAAGACGAAGCAAACCAAAAAAAATCGTTGTTCGAATTCTGGAACTTTGGAAGCGGAGGGAAGGAGCTGAACCACTTTTTTATTGGGAAACAGTTATATCGGATTCATTTGCGAAAACTATCGAAAATATTTTTTACATGAGTATTATAATCAAACTGGAATGCTTAGTGATTTGGGTAAGAGCCAAAATTCAAATTCACATACGAACGAAATGTATCTATTACGGTACTTGCTGGGAGCTTTTTCGCCTCTCTTTCAGCCAACATTTTTATATAATTCGGCTTTTTTGAAACCGACTTATCAGATTGAGTTCTTAGAGAGCTCAAACTGAGCACAAATATAAAAACAAATCGTCCGAATCAGACATTGTTTCCAATTTTTAAACAAAAACTCATAATTAAACAATTTCAGTAATCTCACAAAAGAATCTAAAAATGGTCCAATTCGGACCAATTTTTTTATTTTATTATTGAGTAGATATTTTTCCTCAGTTTGAGCTATCTAAGAACTTTATCAGATGAGTCGTTTTCAAAAGCCGAATTATATAAAATGTTTGCCTAAAAAAGTGGCAAAAAAGCCCCAGCAAGTACCGTAGGTATAGCTAAATCATTTAACCTAGATGATTATGTTTTGAGTTTGGTTAAAAAATAAGATTTCCTTTACAAAATCGATTTTCTAGAACTAAATCACGTGGTAAAACGTGCCTTCACACTTTTGGGTATTCTGATGATTTTATCAACCAATACAAGCAACATACAGGTGGTACCAATTGTGCGAAATTCTTTAAAAACCAGACGATTGGCCATTTTCGAAGAATTGAGCACTTTCGAACGATTGGGCCCCAATCATTGGGGTCAAAAATATAAGTTTTTCTGGCTAGAAATCAAAATGCATAGGCGTTTTAATTATTCTGGTATTTAAATTAACGATTCTGATTTGATCATCAATCAGTCTAATAGTCGATGAAAATAGATTCCGCACTTTCGGACCGCAATTTGTGGTAGAACACTTATTCGGTGAAAAACCTTTAATTGTATTGTTCTTTCTCGGACGAGTGCGGCCCATTTTATTTTATTTCGATGATGACGCATGCAGTCAAAAAAACAGAATAATAACATTTATTTATGCAAAGACATTAGCATCTATGATCTTAAAAATTGACACATGAAATAAGGGCCCTTAGATGACAGATCGTGGCTATTTGAAGGATACAAACAACGCGGGATACTAGCCCTAAATCAAAACCCTGTATTGCATAACAAGCTGGTTCCATTGGGCAGATTTGGGTGGAACAACCAACCAAATGCTCGGATTCCGCAGTTTCCAACTATAGTAACGATCTGTCGGAGAAAGGTCCTTAATCTATATCCAGTACCTTTTAAGCTCTGTTTGACTAATTTTGTTATCGCGAATATGCCAAATTAGGAACAACCTCCCCTTAATTAAGGCATTTTTGATATATCGAAAATCTTGCCTAGTCGTAAAATTGTATTGGTACGTCACAAATAGGGAAATCCAGCAATTTCATTGGTCCCTTCTCGAGAATCCAGTGTTTTCATCGGTCACTTTCTATTTGTGTGACGTATCAATACAATTTTACGACTAGGCAGGATTTTCGATTTTCTAAATTAAAAAAAAATCAATTTAAGATGACTCTGATTATGGAGCTATTGTGATAGTCCCTGATTATAAAGCAATTCAAGGAAGTAAATTCGCATCCGTTGATGGCCAAATCTCCAAAATGAATGTTTTGAAACAGAGTAAAACCAAGCCCTCATCGAAACTTGCCGAAATTACACAAAATAATATTTTGAAAGCGAATGTAATGAATAAAACAATACGAATAAAAAATGTTCCAGATCATAAAACTGTAAATTATGGTGGCTCTGAAATGCTTTCGAAGAGTGGTGGTATATCATTAACTTTTGATGACTGAGAAAACTGGGTTACATTTCTGAAAGAAAAAAAGGCCAAACAAGGGAAAACTTCGAAACCTGTACTGCCGAAAAACGCTGAATAAACTTAGATCCATTGATCTCTGGTCAATAGTTCATTGAAAAAAGACATAGTTTTTTGTTGAGATTTAATTAAATTTCCGAAAATAAATTGATGTCTGTTATCGTGAATTTAGCATAATTTTCATAAAATTTACTTTCTGTGGTTGCTCTCCCATTAATTTCATTTGAGAAAGATGAAGAATCTTGTTTATTTTTTTGATGAAATCGTGAACTCTTATCCAATAAAATTGAAACAACCAGAGTTATAAAATTTATGATCAAAAGCGTCATGACTAGGGTCATACCCGGGAGCACTATCTGCCAAACTAAAAGCGTCAGCAATAATTCCATAAACTTATAGGCTATAAGTTATAGCCTATAAGTTATAGTGTCAACTCTTCTCAAAAAAAATGAATCCGACGATCAAAAATTTTTTTAGAGCCACCTAGTCGTCAGAAATTAAGCATGAAAAACACCTTTTTGTGCTTTCTAAAGCACTTTAAGGGAGCACTTTAAGGGGGTATGCGACTCTGATTTTTTCTGACATTTTCTCGGTGAATATACTAAAAACTAACAGTTCATGAGAAAAACCGAAAATGCTCATTGTAGATCTATCCTTAATCTTGCGAAAAAGTACACACAAATGATTTTTGACCATTACACAATAGGTACAGTATCATTACAAGGTGACATTTTCAAAACTTCAAAATCTATCTCCTCCCAGACGGTTATATCAAATTGAGCTCAAATTTTCACAGATCACGTAACGGTAGTATATAATTTTTTTTGTCGATGGCTTTTTTTGATCCGGCAACTGAACAATTCTAGAACGCCAAATAACCGACGATTTTTAACAATTTCAGACTTCAAAATCTATCTCCTCCGAGGATATGTTTGCCAAAATAGCTCAAATTTTTATCAAGTTATTCCTCAGAAAATGTTAAAGAGATGATCGAGAGCTGTTTTGCATTTCGAGCTAGAACTCGAAATATGTATTTTTTGGTCATTTCCCAAAAAATTCCGAAAAAAAAGTGCTTCGATTTTTTCGAAAGTAGGCTCAAAAGAAAGCCAGTAAAACACTGATGAGAAAGTGGCTTACGTCAAGTCGATATTTTGAAGTTTTAGTGGTCAAATTTGAGCAAACGTTATTTTTAACTTCATCTTTTAAAAATACTTAGAAAAAAATCGAAAAAATGCAAAAATTCTGAAAAATTTTTTTTGATGATTGGGTTCGTAGTACACTCAATTATCACCCTGTATCAATTTGAAGCATGTTTAATGCCTTTAACCCTTGGAAGCTCCAAATTGTTTTATTCGGCAGGGGCTCCTGCACCACTAAAGTGGAGCGAATTTGAGCCTTCATTACGGATTAACTACATTTTATAAAAAGCTGTGAATGATCTTAATTTGTAAGAATAGTCCAACTTAGCGAGGTAATCAATTAGATTTTAAAAATTTTTATCTAATCGGCCGAAACTAAGCTGCAAAGATTGGGCTTTGATCACTTACTTCTCATTGAAAACAGGAATATTTCAAAAACATTTCTTTCAATATTAAAAATTTTTTTTGATTTTTAATCTATTTTCCCGTTTTCTCATAAATAGACGATTAGCAGCGCGAGTGATCAAAATAAAGTTATAAACAAACGTTTGTTATAATTTAACCGCTAAGACTTCGAAAAATTATCTCGACGTAAGCCAACTTTCTGATCAGTGTTGCCGTAGCTTTCATTTGAACCTGCTTTCGAAAAAATCGAAGCATATTTTTTTCCGAATTTTTCTCAAAAATTGAAAAGTCACTCACGAAAAATAAAAATTTTTTTTTTTGAAAGATACTCAAAAAACTTTCCAAAAACTCAGTTCCTCAGATTTTATCTATCGTTTAAACTGTTTGATCAGCACGCATTTTAGAGTTTTTTGAGAGAAATTCTCTAAAAAGTAAGATAAAATAATTTTTGAACGAGAAGTCTTAGAAAATTTTAACTGCCATTTTTGAATTCCTCGTAGCAAACTCTATGTTGGGTTTGATCAAAAATTTCCAGGACTTTTTTTTCATCCGATTTCAGCGGATTCAAAATTTTCAGCACCCCCCACTCTTTAAAATGGTGCTGAGCTTCCAAGGGTTAAGGCCTTTATTAAATCAGAGTCGCATACCCCCTTAAGGTATAATATATTTCTCATCAAATAAATTTGTAATTAAATGGATCGTGTTAAGAAAAAGTTGAGCTATTTAATACAAAAAAATTGTTTTTTTGAATTTTGAAAAAAATTTATGGAGCTGCCTTGGTTTGCCTCAAAAATTTTTTATGTTAATCGGTGCAGAATTTTCCAAGCTTTCAATTAAGGAGGTTGTAGGGTCTTCAATTTATCTTTTAATCCAGGACTAATGAGAACCATATACTAGTAGATATTTGATTGAGTAAATAAAAGTCAGTTAACTTTAAAAAATCTGAGAAAAATTTGAAAAAAATTCCGAAAAATTTTCGAATTTATTGAAAGTCAGAAATTGTGATTTTCGTGAACAATTCATTAAAAATAATTTTTACAAATGTTTATGATTAAAAGGAGACTTCAAAAATGTTTGTTAAAATCTTTCGATGTGCTAAAATTTCAGTGTTTTTTCAAAATTTTCGATTTTGACGAAGAAATCGTATAAACACAAATTGAATAAATTTTAACCGGTGGTCGAGACCGTTTTTTCCGGTTACTAATTTATGTTAGACTAGCTGAAATGCTATTTGCGGGTTCTCGACTTTGCTAAGAGACTGATTCGAGAGGTTGTGTGTTTTCATAATTTATTTGGTGATTCCTTAAAATACGCAAAATAGGAATGAGCAACAAAACCGTTTGGTTAGTTGCTCGACAGTAATTAGGCAGGCGCGAAAACACCAATTTGTCTTTATCGAGATACGGTATTCTCTCACATTAATAAAAATTTAAAAATAAATTTTATCTTTATTTAGACACCTTCGATAGCAAACGCGCTTTTTTGAGTGTTTTTTAAAAGATAAAACGTGTTCAGTACTATTATGATCTCGCGATATCGTCCTAGCACTTACACTCTTAGTGTAACTTAGTAGTAAAACCGGATTTAAAAACAATTTTGTGACATCTACAGGTCAGAAACTAAGCTAAAAAATTTGCATTTTATCCTCAATTTGAATGCTTTTGATTTCAAATTTTTTATACGGAATCGAGAAGAATTTTTCTAGTTTGGTGACACCTAGTAGGAAGTAAAAGTTCCAGAAAGTTACCACCGTCGAGTTTTATTTTAATCAGTTGGATGGTACAACTTTGATCCATTTAAAAAATACATGTAATTTAGCTGAACAACTGTTTTTTAGGGACGAAGAGAATTTTTAAGTCGATTTTCTGTGAAATTTATGGGACGTTTATGAAAGAAAGGAAAATTTAAAAAAAAAGTTTCCGAAATGAAATTAAATTTTTTTTAACTTATTGTTTTCCGCGACGTGTTTTTAATTAATTTGGTCTGGTTAAATTTAATAAAATCATGTCAATATATTTACATTGAATTTACATGTATATTTATGTACAAAAAGTTTATGTTTAAAATTGTTTAATTCTTGGACGCTCAAAGCCGATCAATCCGCTCATAAAGCTCTGAGAACATACAGCATGTCACATTTTTGCTTCCGTTCTTGATTTTTGCACAATTATCTATCCGCCAATCGAGACGTTCAAATTTGGCAAACACGTAAGTGCTTGCCAAATTTAAACGTTTTGATTGGCTGAACGTAAATTGTGCAAAAATCAAGAACAGAAGCAGAAATGTGACACCCTTTATGAAAATATTTCCCTTGGTCTCGCTATTCTATGCATGAAATTATCACCACTTACTCAGACCACCTCGCTAACCGCGGTTAAACAAGAGTCAAAAGCTTTTTAAATTGAACAAGGATCCTAGAATTTTTTCAGAAAAAAGAAAAAATTGCTGAAACTTTGGGAAAATCATGACAAATAGTCCAAAAATAATCAAAATTAAGCCAAAAAACTTATAGTTTTATAGCAGCAAAATATCGACCAAAACAAAAGTTTTAAAGTTAAACTTAATTTTCGAAATATTTTTTGAATACTCAAGATAAATTCAATAATGATTTATTATTAATGAAGTTCTTTCCGCTTCACAATTTTAGATAAATCAGATATTTCTATCATATATTTATGCATAGTTAATAAACTGTTTTATAATACAAATTTATTTTACAAAAATATGTCACTTGAGATTCATCAGTAAAATAATGTATCAGTTTGAATTAAACGTATTGAACACTCTCCTGCGTTTGAATTCGCAATCCCGATCGTCCCATTTTTGTCACTGGTGAATGAACCACCTCCACCAGCTGAATCATTTGCATTTCTCTTTTGTGATCCATGTCCACCCCTGTAGCCTCCACCGCCACCATAACCACCGCTGGCGCCAGAGCCTCCACCGCCAAATCCACCACCATGTGTACCATTGAGACCATTTTTAAAATCTTTGAAGCCACTACCTCCACTAAAATTGGACTGTTCAAGATTTACAAGTTTCTTGCCAAAATTTCAATACCGAAATGTGGAGAAAACGCTATTTATAAAAAAATCTTAAACCCGATATTATCTTTTCTTGAGCATTGGCAGAGCGAAAATTAGAAATTAATTAATAACTAGGAAAGGCCCGAAATCGCCGGCCCAATATCGCCGAAGCAAACTTACGCTATTCCTGTTTTCAGCTAAAGTCCTGTCAGTGCCCATATCGCCGAAAGAGCCAATATCACCTGAATTGCGTAGGTGCTGGAAGTTTTTATTCAAAATTAATTTGAGGGCGTCATGATTCATGATTGACGTCATATTTCAAGATTTAATTCTCCACATCTACGTTTTGGAAATTTTATTTTGTTTGGTGGAGTTCGTAATTCCACACATTTTGTATTTTATTTTTTTGCACATATTGTAAAATTTCTTATAGAATTAAGAAAAAACTTTCAAATCATGACGTCATTTCGAACGCCCACACCTTTTTCATTATCCTGAAATAACCCATCCGCTAGTACTGCTCTGCACAGCCTAAAGTGAAATCTTCAATTAATTATGTTTTGCCTCGACAAGCTTCTTAATTACATTTATTCACTCTTTAATGCAAAACATTATCGCTCTAATTAATATTTGAAATTTTCATGAGTTAAAAAAATAAAATTTAATGTTCAAGACCAAAACATTTATGATTATGATGAGTGGAACCAAATTTGATAATTCAGCTTACCAACTGTTCAATCAGCGCACTCCACTGTTCAGACCAAGTCTGACAACATTAGTGTTCTTCGCTGAATAAGGTCCTTACGATACATTGAACAAATAAAAAGCGCCACCAAGTAGCCAGACCATGTATAAGTGTCCGCCTCGAATGCGGACAGGAGACCCGTTTCAAATGTTGCTAAAGATGGCGCGAATGATGCAGTCGGCCGATTGGCTAAAACTTATATGCCAAAGCAAAAAAAATGAACCTGAGCGAATAATATCCATAATTTAGCATCTTATGAATAGGGCTTCTATTTATCAGGTAGCTCTTATTGCGCATTAAGGGGGTGGTTGGAGCGATTTTTTACGGGGGTTTGGGATACTTAATTAGAAAATTGAATATGTTTTATAAGTAAAGCAGCTATGAAAAAAATGGCGTGAACGAAAAATACCTATCTTCTTTAGAAATTTTCTAGAATTTGAATTATTCAGAATTTTTTTAAAATTATTTTGTGATTCAAACGTAATTGTGGTCTTACTACGTTACACAATTTATAGTTTTTGGAACTTGTCTGAATCAAAAACTGTTGACGATACCTTCCGTTGCGACGCGTCTAAATCTTTTATTTTCGCGAGATACTTTTCTCAAAATTTTGTTTGTGTTCGAGAAACAAAAGAGTCATTCCTCCGAGGAATTTCCTCGGAAGTAAAAAAGTTTGTTTGTACTTTATATGTGATGACATTATTTCTCAGTATGAGAAAGTCAGTCTGACTTGAACAAAATATGATAATAGTAGGGAATATTCAAACTTACTTCCGGTAGGAAAGCGACATTAATGGCACTCATTCAAAAGAAACACTGTTAAAATGTCGGCTTTTTCACAGGAAGTAAGTTTGAATATCCCCTACTTATGTAACATAATGTATTATGATTTCTGATGGAACCAGTCAATTATTATAGACGATTTGAAATAAGGAATTTCAAAAGTCATAAATTAGTGTCAATGTTTTTGAGCTATCTTGTAGAGAATATTTTTCTGGTCATTTTAAGACGTAGGATTTTTTTTCGTGTTTGAAATTAAAAAAAATAATTTTGCGACTGATTTTTGTGTTTTTTTTAATAATAAGAAAAACGACACAAAAATCAGCGTTCTAGAAAGTTTTGGACGTTTTTTGTGCAAAAAAGGTAAAAACAGCCTTGGTTTTAACTTTTTTTTGCACCAAAAAACGTTTAAACTTTCTAGAACGTGGGCGTATATAAATAGCAGGAGTCAGGGTTTTAAGGCCACTCTCCGCCAAAAAAGACGATTTTTATATTAAAAGAAAAAAAATGGGTAAAATGCCGAAGCAATTTTCAAACCCACGAAGAGGTGGCCCGGAACCGAGCACTGCTAGACCGAAACAGAAACGCAAGCCGGTGAAAAAAAGTAAATATGGGTAGGAACAATTCCGTAGCCCATTTTGAGAAATTTTGCCTCAAAATAATCCTTGATTTTCAGGATCTACTAAAAACAGCCAAAACTTCCGAAAAAAAATGTGAAATTTTTTTTTACCGACTGGTTTTCCGGTAAACCGGTTCGAAAAACAATGGAAAATCGATAGGAAAAAAAAATAAAAATCATTTTTTCGAAAATTTTATTTGTTTTTTCAACTTAGTTTTGATACAGGAAAAAAATTAAGGTACGAAAAAATTTTGATTTCGACCCCAAGTGGTCAAAAAATTTCAAGAAAAAGCGTTATTTTCAATAATTTCAATCGCGCCCATAAATAAATCAGTGTTAGGAAAGAATAATTCATTAGCTTCAGAATATAAGTTAAACGTATTTTGTTTAATTCACAGCAGTAAAAATAAAATTTGAACCTTCTAGTTGTCAGAAAAACAGTTTTTGTTAATATTTTTTTGGCCTTAATTTAGCTTTTAGAGACAAAATCGCTGAAATAATTTATTCGAATTATAACAGTTGTGGTTCCAGAAAAATTTTCTTACTTTTGAAAATAAAAATTTCGAAAAAAAAATTCGAAAATTTTTGTGAAAATTTTTTGGTCATTTTCGAATTTTTTGTTTTGTTTTGCCAAAAAAACATTATAAAATTATATAATATATAGTTGCAGACTTTGTGACTGCTCATTCGATAGGGAAATTTAGCTCCAACGTCACTACCGTGGAGAAGTCCACGGATGGATGACCGGAAACCCCATTCCCCTACCCGAATGGAATGAGGCTGCTACGAGATCGGTTAGCGCGGCTAGGAAGAAAAAACCTCGAAGTAAGTTTTTCTTAAAATGATCAATATGGTTAGATTCAAAACATAATTTCTCAATAATTTATTCTAGAAATTTTCGCCAAAAAGACACTATTTTCATAAAAGTGAGTTTTTTAGCCTCAACTTTAATAATCTTCGACATAAAAACATGAAATATTGGGTTTTACGAAAGAATTCACCACTGAAAAAGATGGCCAAGACGATTTTTCATTTGGAAATCGCAATTTCAGATTTTTCGGCGAATTACAGTTTCTGCTTTAATTAAGGGTTTTTTTCCTGCTGAGAATATTATTCTTTATAATAACAGACTATTCTATGTTAATAATTTGAAATAATTTTTTTTTGCGAAGTTATCCGATAGTAATCAACAAGAGAATAATACCGAATTTGAGACCGTAGTCGAAAATAAATTTTGCACCCAAAACCTCTTTGAGGGAGTGAGCGTCGATAATTGGGCTCCTTTTTACACATTTTCAAGTGAAGTTTTTTCAAATACGTAGTACAACTCTCGAGGAAGTTGTCAGCAATATTCAAGTCATCTGGTACTTCAACCTACGCTCAAAAAATGAATTTCAGTAGGCGTCCCTAAAAGCACTAAAAAGCCGACTCCGCATTCATCTCTCATCACTTTTTATTGATATTTGCAATTTAGAATGTATATTAAGAAACATCCCCAAAATGTTGCCTCTAGTGGTCAAAACAGCTTATTTGGGAGCCTCGCGCAAAAGCCTACTCTTCGTTTAAAATATGTAGAATTTTTTTTTAATTTGTGCTTCAAATTCACCGCAAAGGCTCAAATGAAAGTCTTTTTTTACGATTTTTATCTCCAGAGTCGCAGAAACGACGTCTGAATTTCTAGTTTTTGTTAAAATTCTTAACTATAAATTTTCTAAAACTCACTTTATTTGAAAAAAAAATAAAAGGTCAGAAAAAATCCTGGGAGTTAAAAAACTCAGTGACAAATTCTCTACAAAGTAGGGCAATCAAAAAAGCTATCAGAGAAATCTCAATTATCGTCACTCTTAATTTAACCTTTAACTTCAACCCTCCGAAAAACCAACTTTTCTATGAAAAAATCTCCGAACCAAAAAAAATCTAATTAATGAAAAAACTTGGCAGAAAATTCTCTACAAAATAGGTGTATCAAAAGTATTATACGTGAAGCTGAGTTATTGACGCCCGTTCCCTTAAACAAATTACATGTGACCAGTTTTGGAATTAAACATAAAATTTCTAGAAAATGAATTTTTTTTTCGAAAATTTTGATCATAAAGGAAAAATTGAAGGTTGATCTTATACAGTTAGAGTTTTTTGTAAACAACGCTGAAAATTTAGCCTCCTGAAAACCGATTTGGGCTGATTTTTCTACAAAATTTAATAAAAAACATAAAATCTCCTTTAGTCTAATGAGAAAAATAAGGGACAGTGGTCGCCGGAATTGAATTTTTCTCGATGAAAACTCAGCCAACCAGGGGTTCAAGGATATTATTCAGATGAGCCAGTTTGTAGACCTAGTCTTCATCTTGCGTGAAAAATGTGTCAAAAATTTTTTTTATCATAACATTTATATTAACATTTTAATTTTAGTAAATTCAATCAAGTATTCGGTAACTCAATCTTGAGTAGGCTAGAACATCAACGAATAACGCATAGTAAGAAGAACCCGAGTTATCCGAGAAATTTCAGTCGACAGTATGATCAAGAAGATCAACCGGATGAAAATAATAAAAGAGTAGAACAGGAGGGGGAGAGAAGGAGGACGACGACAACGACAGGGACTATACCTCCGAGGAAGATCAACCGTCAGATTTTGAGATGGCAAACTCAAAAGGCGATCCTCCTTACCCTCCTCCTGGGGAATCAGGCAATCATCGCCCGATCCTTGTTTAATTTGTTTGTCTGCTCTGTAGTTTGATTTTCTAAAGGGAACTATTGTTTTTAATTTTTACTAAAATAAGATGGGTAGATAGTAATTCGCAGAAAATGTAATTCGTCGAAAAATCGGAAATTTCTATTGCCATCTTTTTTAGTAGTGAATTCTATCGTAAAACCCAATATTTCATGTTTTTATGTCAAAGATTATTAAAGTTGAGGCTAAAAAACTCACTTTTTATGAAAATCTGTGCGTTGCTTTCTTATTATTAAATAATGGTTGAAAATGAATAAATCGAAAACGTTACCATAAGTAAAAGTATAAATTTTATGAAAATAGTGCCTTTTTGGCGAAAATTTCCACCTCAAAAACTTACCTCAAGCTGCGAAATTTTTTAAAAATACTGAGGTTTTAAGAAAACGGATAATCACGATTGACAGCTCCTCCGAAAGCTCTGTAGATATCAAAAACTCGCAAGAAATCAGCCGAATTAACCAAAATAACGACTTAACACAACTTTGGCAAAAAACTTTGCCAGATGATCTGAACTCAGCCACAGATTCTAAACCACGAAAAAACATCAAACGAAAATTTTTGAAACAGCGTCAAGTACATTATCGACGGAGAAATGATTTTCTTCAGTCAGACTCCGAGCGTTCGGAGGATTCTGAAGATTCAGACATGACAGATTTAATAGACGA
>SCLH01000296.1:76234-87556 GCA_004367855.1 Oikopleura vanhoeffeni | reverse complement strand
AAAAAAAAAAAGAAAGAGGGGATTTTGACCCCTCCAAAAAAAACGGTTCCCCCCCAAAATTTTTCTAAGTAATTTCAAGGTCAATCGTAAATGGAACTTGAAAATAACCAAAAGAAAATTCTCGAGTCGACTTTGGAGAATATATTAGCAACTATGGGTCCCAAGTTATATACTAAAGGTCACCAGAGAGCAAGAAACTCATTATCAAAATTGCTCTCTAGCGACTTTTTAGTACTGAAAAAATTGCTCGAACGTTAATTTCAAAGGTATACCTCAATACTTTTGATAGTCTTTCAAGTCATTAAGATGAACTTGAGATTTGACCTTGAAATTTGAACCAGTCTTTGCTCTCTAGCGCCTTCAGTATATAATTGACACATAGTTGCTGAGACGGTCATCAAAAATTGACACGAAACTTATTTTGGGAGTTTTATAAAGTCCATACAATAACCTTGAAATTGCCCTTGCTCTTTGGCCATTTTGATTTTCAATATTCGGGTGCCGACCTGTGAGTTTAAGTTCAATTACAGGATTATATCAATTTCAGGCATTTGGGCGGGAACTATATATAGTGGGTGTGAGCGAAAAGGTGCTAAAAGCTCTGGAGTCGTACAACTTGAAAAAAGTGACAAATTACATATCGTTATTGGAACAACATTCTGCCGATGGATGTTCTGGAAGTGGTGGCACTTTCTTTTTAAAGAATTTGGTGATCACTTCAAGGAGGTTGTGATCGGCTTGAAGGGTTTTTTTGAAAAACTATTAAGTTTAATCTTATTTTAAAAAGCATGTCGGACCAAACCGGTTAATCAGTCAACCGCGAGCAAAAAAAACTTAAAGTGATATTTTTTTCACCCCTGATGTATTTAAAAATGGTATTTCGTTTTTCACGACCTTAACCTGATAAAATAATTAAAGTGTCGTTTTTGCCACTGAAAGTCATATTTTTTCAATATATATACGATCTGTTTTAATGAATTGACCTTTTAAAGGCAATTTAAACAAAAATGGTATTTTCTGATTTTTATAATGATATTTTTAACTCGCGATAAATTACGATTTGAGAATTATTTTTTATTTCAAGTATAAATTTTCCGAATATCGTTTTATGAGGTGTGGTAAAAATTATGAAGCGTTTTAGTGCTAGAGAGCAAAACAATTTCTTATTTTCTCCTATGAATTTCGAAAAATTTTTGGATTTTTAATTTAATGAAATAATAAAAGTGTCGCGACATGTCGCTGAGTTTAAAAAAACGAAAAATGAGGTGTCTATCGCTTTCAAACCAGTATCAAAATCCAGTCGATACAAGCCCCTGAAGCCGGTTATTGTTGCGGGTGGTGCTGGTGGGCGCGGTGAAATGGCAGAGAATAAGTCCCTGGCTAATGGACGATTGGACAAATATGGTGGTCCATCCACTCATTCAGAAATTAATACAAACGAAGCTGTACTCCTGGGATATTATCTGATTATTTTAGTAAGGATGTTCAAGATTATCAGTAGTAAGAGTTGGAGTTACTTCCGGTAGAATAGAGACATCTGACAAATAAATTGCGATAACTGGGTCTGATAGTTCTGACAATAGTCTGATATGCTGATTGTCAGAACTTCAAATTCTGAGATTCTGATTTTCAGAATTTCAAATTCTGATTTTCAAATCTTTCAGAATTTGAAATTCTGATTTCAGAAGTGATTTTTTTTTCCTTATTCATAAACTCGAATGAAAAAAGCTGCAGACGTAAGGATTTGAACTTGAGTACTTGAAACGCGAAATTAATTATATTTACTTTGAATAAATTTTAATTTTATGAACTTAGATGCCCAACCCCTCAACCACTGCAGCATGAAATAAATTTTTTTTACTCGTTGAAAAATCGAAAAATATAAGTAAAATAAACAATGGCGTCAAAAGTCTGTCAAAATTTTTTAGGTCGCAATATTTGTTTATTGTAACAAAATAGTATCGGTAATAAATCTCAAATAAACATTTGAAGCAGGTCAAGTTAATTATTAATAGATGAATATTGCCAATAACCTTCGGAATTTTATTTGTCATTATAAGATTTTAATCTGAGTCTAAGACCAAAAAATTTCATTGAAATTAACTGATAATGAAATTAAATTAACGTTAATTTAAGTGATTTAAATTTCTTTCTATAATCAACATTATTCTAATCAAAAATATATTCAATCGACGTTTCGAATTAAAAAAAAATACAAATAGTATAAATGAGAGAAAACATACTGTATGAGAAAAATACACTATGAAATAAATCACACTATATATAAACACACGCTATAAATAAATATCATAGTGGTGTAAAATATCATAGTGAATGTTTTCTTTCAGGTATAGTTTTTTTTAACTTAATTAAACTATTTCGCTATTAAGAAAAAAATCTGATTTTTCTGACTCACTTTTTTTTAAATCGTTATATTTATTTAACCGCCTACGCAAAAATCATAACTTTAAATATGATGAAAAAAATTAACACTCACAAAAAAATGGCGAATACAAAAAAATTTGTAATTTTAAAATAGCTGCAATCGAGGTTTTAGAGAGTATTTTACTAGAATTTACTCTAGTTTTATTTCAGTATCGGAAATCGCCGTATTGCTTTGGTTATACGTCAAATATAAAAGTAACCTAAAAAATGCTGAAATTGGTGGTGGAAAATGGTCCTAAAAATATTAACTTTGAATCCAGAAGTTTTTCGCACAATAAAAAATTTATTCGTGGTTTTTGAAATTGATCCGATGTTTTACATGCGGAAAAAATTAACCGAGCTTTTTAAATCTAAGTTACAGACTTGTAACTTACAGTGTAATTTTTTAGAGCATTTGAAAAATTTAATTCTGAAAAGTGTCAAGAAATATAATGAGTAAAGGGGATTTTACCGAATGTGCTGGTCATTGGTCGACACCTGTTTTGAGGTTTTAAATGATCAATTTTATTTCAGCGTTTTACAAAAGTTTTTTCTAACGGTTGGACTGATGTGATTTTAAAGCCTGAAAAATGGACGAAATATTTTTCTTGAAAATACTGTAATTGGTGATATTTCAAGATCAAGCCAGACCGGTTGATTCTGGAACATTCGATTAAATTTGTCTTGATATTATTTTGTTTTATTTGACCTTGATATTTTTGTCGTTTTTTGTTTGCTGATATCAGTCGAATGTTTGTTCGGGTTTTAAGGATTTCGAAAAAATGTTTTCCGATTCAGAAGTTAAAAATTATAAAAGCACATATTTTTTTTTGAATTATGTCATTGCAGATTGAGACCCCTCGAGTATCCCCGATTCTGTTGTGAATCAGATGAAGACGACTTCGAAGGTGATTCACAAAAGAAAAATTTAAATACTCTCCTGCCTTTTTCTATCTTTATCATCAGGCTATGAGGATTCCGAATTGAGTAATCGGACTATATCTGCGATGATACTACGGATAAATATGTCGAAGATAATTATCAAGAAGATAGAACTTGGTTTTTTTATTGGCTCTGTCTATTTTGAAAAAAAATAATTTATTGAAAAGTTATATTTCGCTCAATTATCGATTAGCCTCTTAAATAAGCGCGCGTTAAATTTAGAAATAACCAAAATTATACTTTTTTTATAACCTCGCTTAATAGAATTAGTTCGGATATAAAAATGAAAATACTGAAAAAAAATCTGCATTTTTAGTTTATTTGATATTAAAAATTTGTTCAAAAATAGCACTTGTAATTTAATTAGATGATAAAATAAGTGACCTCTTAGTCAAATTTTAGTCGAGTGGATCTCAAGTTATACCTTAAGCGATGCAATTTTTGAAAATATTCGTTACTTTTTAAAAGATTATTATAGTGCAAAAGATTTGAAATGTCTAGTTTGGTAAATGCTTGGCCTATTCTGATTTTTATAAGCCAGAATTAAAAAACACTTTTAATATCAAAAG
Source organism: Oikopleura vanhoeffeni (assembly GCA_004367855.1). Lineage (NCBI taxonomy): Eukaryota > Metazoa > Chordata > Appendicularia > Copelata > Oikopleuridae > Oikopleura > Oikopleura vanhoeffeni. The sequence goes on along the minus strand of SCLH01000296.1, from coordinate 83,621 downwards.
ATCCTATATTGAATCTATTTATTTTAGAAAATTAACTTCATTTTTTGACTCAGAGCTTAAAAAAATGAAGAAATTTTGTCTGCGCTTATGAATGTTGGGCAGTTTGATATCAACGGTTTGACAGATTTTTTTTAAAATGAATCAAATAACTTTTGCTGGTCCGTTTAAAAAGTAGAATCAAATGGGGAGTTAAAAGTACAATTTTTTATAAGTAGTTGTAACCCTGCTGATTCTATTGTCATTTAAATATGTCGCAATATGGCATTTATGAATTGACTAAAAAAGTTATCGAATGCGTCAGGATGATGCCGCAGACAGATAAGCTGTTTACAAACTGCGCCTAATTGGTTAACCATATTCCCCCACTTTTCAATTTACTAATCGAATGCTTTCAACGTCAAATCGACGCTCTGGATATTTTTTTAAACGCTTAAAATTAATTTTTAATCTCAATCTTATTTTTACTTATAACACTGATGATATAATATATTCAAGTTTCTGATTCTGCAAAAAAATGGCATGTACTAAAATTTTTACAATAAATAACTAAAAATTATTCTTCGTCGCTAAAATTGAGTCTTCTGCATGATTTTTTGATGGTCGTCGTACTGTACGATTTTGTCTGGTGATTTGCAGGATTTTCAAAAAACTATAAAAATATAAGTTATTATATGAAATTTTACAAAAATTGTACAAAACTAAACTCTAACTAAATGTGAAATACAAACCTTTTAACAGAAAATTTTCATGGTTTCTTATCTTGCTCCAGAAAGATGTCAATTCGCTTTGACTGGTTTGTCGTCTATTTAATACAATTTTTGTAAAATTTCATATAATAACTTATATTTTTTATAGTTTTTTGAAATCCTGCAAATCACCAGGACAAAATCGTACAGTACGACGACCATCAAAAAATCATGCAGAAGACTCAATTTTAGCGACGAAGAATAATTTTTAGTTAATTTATTGTAAAAATTTTAGTACATGCCATTTTTTTTGCAGAATCAGAAACTTGAATATATTATATCATCAGTGTTATAAAGTAAAAATAAGATTGAGATTAAAAATTAATTTTAAGCGTTAAAAAAATATCCACAGCGTCGATTTGACGTTGAAAGCATTCGATTAGTAAATTGAAAAGTGGGGGAATATGGTTTAACCAATTAGGCGCAGTTTGTAAACAGCTTATCTGTCTAGCGGCATCATCCTGACGCATTCGATAACTTTTTTTAGTCAATTCATAAATGCCATATAGCGACATATTTAAATTGACAATAGAATCAGCAGGGCTTAAACTACTTATAAAAAATTGTACTTTTAACTCCCCCTTGATTCTACTTTTTAAACGGACCGCAAAAGTATTTGATTCATTTTTAAAAAATCGTCAACCGTTGATATCAAACTGCCCAACATTCAAGCGCAGACAAAATTTCTATTTTTTTTAAGCTCCGAGTCAAAAAATGAATTAAATTTCTAAAATAAATAGATTCAATATAGGATCTTTTTGATATTAAAAGTGTTTTAATTCTGGCTTATAAAAATCAGAATAAGCCCAAGCATTTACCAAACTAGACATTTCAATCTTTTGCACTATAATAATCTTTTTAAAAGTAACCAATTATTTTCAAAATTTGCATCGCTTAAGGTATAACTTGAGATCCACTCGACTAAAATTTTGACTAAGAGGTCACTTATTTTATCATCTAATTAAATTTTACAAGTGCTATTTTTGAACAAATTTTTAATATCAAATAAAACTAAAAATGCAGATTTTTTTTCAGTATTTCTCATTTTTATATCCGAACTAATTCTATTAAGCGAGGTTATAAAAAAAGTATAATTTTGGTTAATTCTAAATTTAACGCGCGCTTATTTAAGAGGGTCTATACGATAATTGAGCGAAAATAAACTTTTCAATAAATTAATTTTTTTTTCAAAATGACAGAGCCAATTAATAAACCAAGTTCTATCTTCTTGATAATTATCTTCGACATATTTATCCGTAGTATCATCGCAGATATAGTCCGATTACTCAATTTCGGAATCCTCATAGCCTGATGATAAAGATAGAAAAAGGGCAGGAGAGGTATTTAAATTTTCTCTTTGTGAATCACCTTCGAAGTCGTCTTCATCTGATTCACAACAGAATCGGGGATACTCGAGGGTTCTCAAATCTGGCAATGACATAATTCAAAAAAAATATGTGCTTTTTATATTTTTTAACTTCTGAATCGGAAAACATTTTTTCGAAATCCTTAAAACCCGAACAAACATTCGACTGATATCAGCAAACAAAAAACGACAAAAATATCAAGGTCAAATAAAACAAATAAATCAAGACAAATTTTAATCGAATGTTCCAGAATCAACCGGTCTGGCTTGATCTTGAAATATCACCAATTACAGTATTTTCAAGAAAAATAATTTCGTCCATTTTTCAGGCTTTAAAATCACATCAGTCCAACCGTTAGAAAAAACTTTTGTAAAACGCTGAAATAAAATTGGATCATTTAAAACCTCAAAACAGGTGTCGACCAATGACCAGCACATTCGGTAATAGTCCCCTTTACTCATTATATTTCTTGACACTTTTTGAATCAGAATTAAATTTTCAAATGCCTCTAAAAAATTACACTGTAAGTTACAAGTCTGTAACTTAGATTTAAAAAGCTCGTTTAATCTTTTCCGCATGTAAAACATCGGATCAATTTCAAAAACAAGAATAGATTTTTCATTGTCGACAAAACTTCTGGATTCAAAGTTAATATTTTTAGGAACCATTTTTCACCACCAATTTCAGCATTTTTTGGGTTACTTTTATATATTGACGTATAGCCAAAGCAATACGGCGATTTTCCGATACTGAAATAAAACTAGAGTAAATTCTAGTAAAATACTCTCTAAAATCTCGATTGCAGCTATTTTAAAATTATCAAATTTTTTTGTACCGAATGTGTTTTAGCTTTTTTCGCCATTTTTTTTTGTGATTGTATTCATTTTCATCATATTAGGCGGTTTAAATAAATATAACGATTAAAAAAAAGTGAGTCAGAAAAATCAGATTTTTTTCTTAATAGCGAAATAGTTTAATTAAGTTAAAAAATACTATACCTGAAAGAAAACATTCACTATGATATTTTACACACTATGATATTTATTTTATAGCGTGTGTTTTTATATATAGTGTGATTTATTTCATAGTGTATGTTTTCTCATACAGTATGTTTTCTCTCATTTTATACTATTTGTATTTTTTTTTTAATTCGAAACGTCGATTGAATATATTTTTGATTAGAATAATGTTGATTATAGAAACAAATTTAAATCACTTAAATTAACTGTTAATTTAATTTCATTATCAGTTAATTTCAATGAAATTTTTTGCGTCTTATGACTCAGATTAAAATCTTATAATGACAAATAAAANTCCGAAGGTTATTGGCAATATTCATCTATTAATAATTAACTTGACCTGCTTCAAAATGTTTATTTGAGATTTATTACCGATACTATTGTTGACATAAACAAATATTGCGACCTAAAAATATTTTGACAGACTTTTTGACGCCATTGTTTTATTTACTTATATTTTTCCGATTTTTCAACGAGTAAAAAAACTTTTTATTTCATGCTGCAGTGGTTGAGGGGTTGGGCATCTAAGTTCAATAATATTAAAATTTATTCAAAGTAAATATAAATTAATTTCGCGTTTTCAAGTACTCGAGTTCAAATCCTTACGTCTGCAGCTTTTTTCATTTGAGTTTATGAATATGGAAAAAAAATTCACTTCTGAAAATCAGAATTTCAAATTCTGAAAGATTTGAAAATCAGAATTTGAAATTCTGAAAATCAGAATCTCAGAATTTGAAGTTCTGACAATCAGCATATCAGACTATTGTCAGAACTATCAGACCCTAGTTATCGCAATTTATTTGTCAGATGTCTCTATTCTACCGGAAGTAACTCCCAACTCTTACTACTGATAATCTTGAACATCCTTACTAAAATAATCAGATAATATCCCAGGAGTACAGCCTTCGTTTGTATTAATTTCTGAATGAGAAGTGGATGGACCACCATATTTGTCCAATCGTCCATTAGCCAGGGACTTATTCTCTGCCATTTCACCGCGCCCACCAGCACCACCCGCAACAATAACCGGCTTCAGGGGCTTGTATCGACTGGATTTGATTACTGGTTTGAAAGCGATAGACACCTCATTTTTCGTTTTTTAAACTCAGCGACATGTCGCGACACTTTATTATTTTCATAAAATTAAAAAATCCAAAAAATTTTCGAAATTCAATAGGAGAAAATAAGAAATTGTTTTGCTCTCTAGCACTAAAACGCTTCATAATTTTACCACACCTCATAAAACGATATTCGGAAAATTTATACTTGAAATAAAAAATAATTCTCAAATCGTAATTATCGGAGTTAAAAATATCATTATAAAAATCAGAAAATACCATTTTTGTTTAAATTGCCTTTTAAAAGGTCAATTCATTCAAAAACAGATTCGTATATATATTGAAAAAATATGACTTTCAGTGGCAAAAACGACACTTTAAATTATTTTATCAGGTGTAAGGTCGTGAAAAACGAAATACCATTTTTAAATACATCAGGGGTGAAAAAATATCACTTTTAAGTTTTTTTTGCTCGCGGTTGACTGAATTAACCGGTTGGTCCGACATGCTTTAAAAATAAGATTAAACTTATAAGTTTTTCAAAAAACCCTTCAAGCCGATACAACCTCCTTGAAGTGATCACCAAATTCTTTAAAAATGAAAGTGCCACCACTTCCAGAACATCCATCGGCAGAATGTTGTCCAATAACGATATGTAATTTGTCACTTTTTTCAAGTTGTACGACTCCAGAGCTTTTAGCACCTTTCGCTCCACCACTATATATAGTTCCCGCCCCAAATGCCTGAAATTGATATAATCCTGTAAATTGAACTTAACTCACAGGTCGGCACCCGAATATTGAAAATCAAAACTGGCCAAAGAGCAAGGGCAATTTCAAGGTTATTGTATGGACTTTATAAAACTCCCAAAATAAGTTTCGTGTCAAATTTTTGATGACCGTCTCAGCAACTATGTCTCAATTATATACTGGAAGGTCGCTAGAGAGCGAGACTGGTCAAATTTCAAGGTCAATCTCAAGTTCATCTTAATGACTTGAAAAGACTATCAAAGTATTGAGGTATACTTTTGAAATTAACGTTCGAGCCAATTTTTTCAAGTACTAAAAAGGTCGCTAGAGAGCAATTTTGATAATGAGTTCTGCTCTCTGGTGACCTTTCAGTATATAATTGACCCATAGTTGCTAATACTTTCATCCAAAAGTCGACTCCGAGAATTCTTTTGGTTATTTTCAAGTTCATACGATGACCTTGAAATTTACTTAGAATTTTGACCGTTTTTTGAGGTCGACCACGTGGTGACCGACCCTAATTAAAAAAACCACACTACTTAAGGGGGTGGCATCGATCCGGCAGATTGGTACATTTTTTCAGAGCGATAAAGGAAAGAAAAAAAAAATTATTTTTTATCTTCAATAAAAGTGGTCATTCTTGCGAACGTTTATATTTTAATTTCTTAACATAAACTAATTATTTGTGAAAAATAACTAAACCCTTTCACAGTGTGGATCATACCATTTCCACTAAAACCGCACTATAAAGAATTTATTTGAAGACGATATTGATAAACTTCAACATTGTCGGGTGTATCCGCTAAAAAGTTATGGTTCCTTTTTTAGCGTACTAATAAAATATTCCGTGATATGAAAGTTTTTTTCCATGAAAATGGGTCAAAAATGCCAAAAGTAGAGAAAGAAACAACTTTTTTTGAGATAATAATTGACTCAAGTTGCGTTTGAATATTAAAATGTCTTACTATCCTAAAGAAATGGGCGCCTATTAAACTGACCCGCAATTTTATGTGGAGACATTTTTTTATAGCATAAAATTTTGCAAAAAATTTTGGACCACTTATCGAGTGTACGCGCCGAGTGTTTAACAAATTTTCATCGATAGTTTTAGAAATGATTAATCGCACGACAACTCCATAGTTTGACATACGGATTATTTATATAGTTTCTGCCCTGACTTTTATGGAGAGTTAAAAAACCACTAATAAATATTTTGGACTGATTTGCGGAAATTTATATATGAATTTTTTAAACACAATCGACACAAAAGACACAATTAAACACATGCATTTGTCAAACAGCAGTCAAAATCTATGTAGAGCATATGGTTTTTTTAGCTTTTTATTTCACAGGGTGTTCAAAACAACATAAACGAAAAAATTTTGGACAAAACATGCGGAAAATTTTCATAATGCTTTTGATTTTTTTTGAAAATTTTTTTTAAAACCGAATTCAAAAAAAAAGTTTCGGACTCAAACTTTCCTAAAATAGCAAAATTAATTTTCATAAGTAGATGCAGCATTAATTCTGGTCAGCTAACGATAATAAGCAGAAAAAAGTAAAACAACTAATTAATTTCGTTAGTTAAATTGACTCCTGTCTGCCGAGTCGATGCCACCCCCTTAAAACGGTTATTTTGGTTTCAAAAGTTTATGTCGAACTAAAGTGCCGACCTCTGACTGTGATTATTTGTATCCCTTGATGCGTCATTTCAAATGTATTTTTAATTTGAAACCCTGGAGAATTTTCATAGAATTTTATGCAAACGTCTTTAGTGGGGCCATATGATCCTATAGTATTTGCAGAACGCAAAATAAAGCCATTTTTCAAATAAGAAGGAATTGGAACTCTAATCTGCTTTTTTGGAATTCTCGGAGTCATTGGGCACGCAGGATGGTTCCGAACATTTGAATCGAAATCATCTATGATTTCCATAATTTTCTCAAAAACATTTTCAGCGGTTATAAGTAGGGTTCGGACCGGGAGAACCAGGGGTCAGTAAAAACGATGCCGCATATCTCCTATTCACACTTTTGTGAATATCCCGGCCCTGATTAGGAAACGGAGTGTGTTTTTAAGTATTAAGGCCGGGATATTCTCAAAAGTGTGAATAGGGGATATGCATATCATTTGCGATAAGACTTCTAGAGTGAATCAATGCTGCGAAAAATGTTTCGAAAATAATATGAGCAATCTAGTGCTTAGAAGGTTGGTTAAAAAATTGCATTTTTAGCCTCAATTTTTACGTTTTTGATTAAAATTTTAAAGAGATTGTTAACTCGTAGACTTTAGACATGAATCTGTACCCAGACTCGATTAACCCAGACTCGCTTAACCCAGACTTGATACTTATAAATCGAGCCATATTAGCAAAGTTTCATTATCAACAAACATTTTTCAATAGCTTGAAATAATATTCAGCCAATTTGCTATACAATTAAAAAAAAT
>SCLH01000296.1:64540-76202 GCA_004367855.1 Oikopleura vanhoeffeni | reverse complement strand
TTTTTTTAATCCTTCTGGTTCTTAATGAACTCATTTAAACGATTAGAACAATTTCAGATCAAGTCGAGATTTGGCTCTATGAAAAACTGGCAATTTACACATGAACCTTAAAGTCCCCGCAAAATTCTCTTGTTTTTGGATAATATTTTCCGTTTCGAAATTCTGCCTTTGAATTAAATATTGGGTTTAAAATTTGTATTTAATACTTGAAAATGTCACCGGTCCGAACCCTAGTTATAGGCAGGGAAGTCCGTTGAAAGTATCTGAATAAATTCTGAAATGACGAATCCATAGTGCTTATTGTGGTCTCTCCAGCTTTGATTTTTTTTATAAACATCAATCCATTATTCACAAGTTTTTCTTTGTCTATGGAGAGCAAAAGTTCATCAAAAATATCACCGTACATTTCATTTTGCCGCATATGAATTAAGCCGAAATAAAGTTCGTAGTTTTCGGAGTCAGATAAAGTTGTCAGTTTTTCCTTCAATAAGATTTTTAAATAACAAATCATTCTGTCAACGGATTTTTATAATTCATAATATAATACTTCGCTCAGGGGTCGGCATAACTTGATCGGATTGGATTGGATCGACTTTTTTTGATCCGATCGAGTTTTGGAAACTCCTCAATCCGATCAGGTCAATCCGATCAATTTTTTAAACTCCTCAATCCGATCAGGTCAATCCGATCAAGTTTTTGAAAGTCCTCAATCCGATCATGTCAATCCGATCAGGTTTTTTAAATTTCCTCAATCCGATAAAGTCAATCCGATCAAGTTTATTTTTCAAGACGATCCGATCCAATCCGATCAGATGAAATATTTATGAAAACTCAAAATTAGGGTTAATTGTTCTCAATTAATTCAAGAATTACATTTGAAAAAATCTAAAACTAGGCAAGTGAGGCAAGAAGCTTTATTGATTATCTGAGCAATTAACGACAACCAAAGACTTTTCTTAAAAACTCCGTATTTTACAATTCAATCAACCAGGAGTTCCATATTATCCACTTTTAAAAAAGAGCCTGCAAATTTGGTATTGTCTAGCTGGCTGTCCGACAACAGAATCAATGGCTAGGCTTGGCTTGAACGCAAAAACAATGGTTGTCTTGACGTTAGCTTGTTTTAAGCGAGAATTTTTAACAAACATATGAAAAACTCGGAGACATCAGGGAAAAGATGCGAATCAGAATAGAACGCGACAACAAATAAAATCGAATATGTTTAACACACGTGGTTTTGACGTGTTATCAAATAGAGTATAACGTTACTCAATCAAGGGTTCAAAATTACGAAGTATCGTAGAATCCATTCTTATTTTCGGCCTCGTAGGAAAAATCATCAAATAAATTAGAAGATCCAATTACGTTATAAGTTTTACTTATACGCAAAATAGCATCTGTGACAGTGGTACAGAATTATAGGGGAACCTTTATGTAAGCCATAACGTTAATCATATAGAGAAAAAAAATACCGTTCAAAATTCGAGAATCAAATAGAGAAGAGAAAAAATATACAACAAAAATAAAAACAGAGAACTTAGAGAGAAAAACAATTTAAATTTTCACGGTAAATTTAGTCGCTAGGTACATATAACTCGCTAGGGAGTAACTATGGTACTAAGCCGTCGTGCCTAGTATACAAAAACGCAAACAAAAAATAAAAACCTATACTGAACCTTTCTCAGTAAGTACAAATACAGATAGGATGCCACTCAAAAATTAATATTTAGGTTTTGACGTTAATTTTAAATTTAGCTGTACTATTTAGTCAAAGAAAGGTAATGGTGGAGAGCTGCAACTTATGAAAAATTAACCCAATTAATTAAAATCCGGCAAAAGATCGGTAATTCCCAAAACAAATCCGGCAAAAAGGTTTTCATACGTTGACCCTTAAATATTTTAAAAATTTGAAGAGTAAACAACAAAGATTATTTTCGGAAGTTCACAATTTTGCCCCAAAATTTAAATTTCTATAATGAGGTGGTTCTTACATTTTCTGCGGTTATAATGTCTTAAAAATGCAGAAAATTAATCGTTGATTGTTTAAAAGCATAAAAAAAAACAAATTTATTTTTTAATTTTTCATAATTTTTTTTGAAATTTTTATCGACAAAACATTACCTTAAACAATTAAAAACAAAATGGAGTTTTATGTTTTCATTTAATTTGTTGAAAATAAGCCCCAAATTGACCAAAAGCAGATAAAAGGGGATTTGATACTCTTTATATCATTTTATTCATAAATTTCTCCAAAAAAAATTTTTTTCTTAGAAATATTAAAATTTACCTCAAAATTTTCAACCTTGTTTACAAATTTTTTTACAATATTTGATAAAAATTTTGAATATTTTCTTTCAAATTTGATAGAAAATTTTTTTTTTTCCTAATTTGATAATTTTCCTTCAAAATTGAAGAATTTGAAATAACTTCAATAGTTTTCTTCAGAATTTAAAATTTTTTTCCTTCAAATTCGACAAAAATTTGGAAATTTTCAATTTTTTTAACTTTTAAAAGTTTTTAAGAAAATTTTATAACCGTTTTTTTTATTTTAAACTGTTTTTTGATCAATTTTCAAAATTTTTCTGTTACCAAGAGGCAGATTGAAATTCCTTATTTCAACGAAGCCCCAAATTTTTTTTACCTACAGACTTAAATATATAAAGAAATCTGATTTTTAAAAAAATTGATCAAGTTTGAAGGAAAAATTGTCGATTTTAAAAAAATTGCAAAAGTTTATGTTGAAAGGAAAATGGTTTCAAATTTTAAAAAAAAATTTTCAAATTTGAAGCAGTTAATTTTGAATAAATTGTCAGCATATGAATAATTAATTGAAAGCAATTAAAAAAAGTCTAAACTTCTTAAATTTGTTAAAACGAACTTGTACGAAATTGTCAAATTTGAAAAAAAAAATTCAATCTTTCAAAAAACGTCAAATTTTCAAAAAATATTTAAAATTTCTAGAAAAAATTCTTCAAAGTTTTCTATTGAAAATTCTTCAAATTTAACAGAAAATCTGTCCCAAGCTTTCCAAAAAAACTGTCAATTTTTTTTGGGAAAAATTTCAAATTTTGAAAAATGTTCAAATTTTTTTTTTAAATTTTTAGAAACATTTAAAATAAATGTCAATTTTTTCGAAAATTGAAAAATTTAAAAAAAATTAATATCAAATTTTAAGAAAAATTGTTAAAGTAGAGAAAAATTGTCGATTCTTAACCCGTTGTGAGCACCAGAAAAACAAGTTCCGCCAAGCCACCGGACACCTATATATAGTGACTGTTCACACCGCCCTATTACAGAAAAGCCCAATTGAGTTTAGAGTTTCACTTTTTTTCTGCAAAGGAAAGTCTCAAACGATAAATATTTTTAGCATCCGACATTTTGATATTCTAGAATTTTTTGATTTTAGTTCTAGAAAAATACTGATAAGAGCAAGGATACAGCATAATCAGGTGATTACAAGCTCAACCAGTGGTGTTCACCAACATTATCTTTGGTATGGAATGGATCGCCAATGATCTGACCATTATGTCATCGTTTTTTCTGCATTTGACTTATATATCATAATCAAGTCAAAAATTATTTTTAGAATAGGTTTAAAAATTTTGATGAAAAAATCACAAATTTTTCATAAAAAATGGTTTATTTTCCACTATAAAGCAGCATAAGTACACTTCTGATATTTATTTCTGGCGTCGATATACTAATCAAGTGAGTCTGTGGACAATATTTAATTGCTCGACATTACATTTTTTAATAAATTAAAATATTTTCGTGAAAATCTTACAAATTGAACAAATTTTGAAATAACTTTTGAAAAAACAATATCTGTTTCCTGTATACCAATTAATCTTTTGTTTGAGTGTCAACCATAGGACAAAACACTTCCTAAAAAACTGGCTATTTTTTCAAATTTCTAATTGACGCAATAGGATCGCATTTAATTTTTTTAGAGGTAAAAGATTTTGGAACAAAATTCTCAAAAAATCAACCTCTCCGTGAAAATTTTAACAAAATTTCCAAAAAAAAAATTTAGATCACTTTTTTTGAATCCTTGCAAAATTCTTTATAATGTATTCGAAGGAGACACTTCTACGATTGGTTTTTTTGCATAATTTTAGATTGATTTTAAATCATGCAGTCACCTATATTTATAGGTGTTTGTGCCTCACACGGGTTAAGTAAATTTATTAAAAATCTGTTATTCAAATTTATTTGTTAAATTCTCAAATTTTTTTGTCTAATTTTTAAGAAACTAGCGAATTTGACAAAAATTGTCAAATATTCAAAAATTCGTTTTTCAAACCACTTAGAAAATTGAATTTATTGCGAAAAGATTCAAATTTGAAAAAAATTGTAAAATTTTACAAAAATTGTCAAATTTTACAAAAAATTGTCAAATTTTACAAAAATTGTCAATTTTACAAAAAAACTTTTTACAAATTTTAATTGGCAATTTTTTAAATTTAACATATAATTTCAAATTTGCCAATTGTTTCAAAAAAATTGACAATTTTTCCAAAATTTCAATCTGTCTTCAATTTAACAATTTTTAGAAAAATTGATAACTTTCTCCAAATTTGAATCTTTTCGCAATAAAGTTAAATTTTCTTATAAATTTTTTTTTTGAAATTTACAATTTTTGTCAAAATTCGCTACTTTTTTAAAATTTAAAAAAATAATTTGAGGAAAGACCTAAAATTAGACAAACAATTTGAGAATTTACTTAAGAATTTGACAATTTTTCTCAAAATTTTCTTACAATTTTCTTTAACTTTGTCAATTTTATAAAATTTGAATATTTTTTATAAAATTTGAATATTTTTTATAAAATTTGAAAATTTTCTGAAAAATTTGACAATTTTTTCAAATCTGACAATTTTTCTAAAACTTTAATAATTTTTCTAAAAATTTGAATATTTATAGAAAAATTTACATTTTTTTATAATTTATCAATTTTTTGCCAAAATTTGACAAGTCTTTTGAAAGGTTGACTTTTTTCTCAAATTTGATAATCTTGTACAAGTTCGTCAACTTTTTTCAAGAATTTGAATTTTTAAATTGCTTTTTAAAATTCATTTCAGATCTGACAATTTACTCAAAAATTTGACATAATTTAACATTTGACAGTTATTTTTTGGAAATTTGGCAATTTTCTTTAAGTTNTAATTCCTTTAAAAACTTGACATTTTTTAAAAAATTTGACGAATGAATTTTAAATTTGACAATTAACTTTTAAAACTTGACAATTTATTCATAAAATTTGACAATTTTCAAAAATTAGACTTTTTTTTTAAATCAGACATTTTTTTCTTAAAATTTCACAATTTTCTTAAAATTCGAAAAATTTTTCTGAAATTTGTCAATTTTTATTTAACTTTGACAATTTTATTTGAAATTCGACAATTTTTTTAAAATTTGTCAATTTTTTCTCATAATTTGACAAATTTTCTAAACATTTGACAATTTTTTATAACTTTGAAAATTTTCTAAAAATTCCAATTTTTTTTAAGAAATTTTATTTTCTTCAAAGATAAATTCCAGGCTTATTTAGCATTTATAATTAAATGTGCTTCAGATGAACCAAAAAGTCCGAAAATTGTTTTAAGGACTGTCAAAATTTGATAAAAAAGGTTTTGAAATTTTATGGCAAACTTTCCAAAACATTATTTATTTTTTTGAAGTTTCAAATTTTCTTAATCATTTTTTATAAAAACTTGTTTCAAAAATTTGATAAGATAATTTCGATGAAAATATGCAAACTTAAAATTAAAATTCTAAATTTCTAAGAAAATTTACAATTTTCTCCAAAATATTAAAATTTAACAAAGGTTTTTGAACCAGTTTCTAATCCATTCATAATTCCTAATCCTTTAAAATTTAAAGGTTTTCACTTTAGAAGAAAGTTTATAAATTTCTTATTTTTTAACAACAAAGTTATTAAATTTCGGAGAAAATTATCTAATTTTTTAGAAAATTTTCCCAAAATATTTTTAATGTTTAGAGAAAGTATCTAATTTTTCGTGCCGTTTTCTAGATACACCGCGTCCGGCCTAATCATTCCTCAAACATTTTAATTTTATGAACCTAATATATATACATCATGATATAAAAGCCCAGAAATCTTATTAAAAATTTTCAAAATTTATTCTTCAGATTCCGATCTAGATCGGAAATATTTGATCGGATTGGCGTCAATCGATCCATCCGATCAAGTTTTCCACGAAAATGTTCTCATCGCGATCAGGTCAATCCGATCAGGTCAATCCGATCAGGTCAATCCGATCAAGTTTTATTTTCGGGTCCATCCGATCAGGTCAATTCTATCACGGTTTTTTTACAGCTCAATCCGATCAGGTTTTTTTAAGTCGGTCTGTCAACCCCTAACTTCGCTATTCAAAACAAAATTTGCAAAGTTTTGATTTAATTAATCAGGTAATAAGTGAGAATTAAACAAAATTTTATCGAAATTTTTAGATTATTCGCGTTTTAAAGGGCGGTGTAGGTTTAAGTTATTTAATACAAAAATGAACTTTCTCTGACCGCTCGGAACGCTTCGCACAATCAGTAATGTATTTGACGATTATATGTTGAAAATAAAAAAAAACGTAAAAATGTATTTAATTACACCGTTAGCTGCATTTCAGGGGTATTTTAAATCTTACAATGTGATTTTTTTTGTCATTGAACGAAAAAATCATATGTACAATGCCAGTAAGAAATTCCAAAAATGCTTATCTCAATCTTTCTGGCTTTTTACAAAACAAACTTTGTGGACATTTGAGGCAGTCTGATATTGTCAAAAAACACGTCAGTTATTTGCAGTTCTGGAATATGTTAATCGCATATTCGGATATGAAAGAAAGGGATCTCATGATCCGGCGTTGAGTGTTCGCGTTTGACCCTCATTTTTAAAGCCCTTATTGGTCAACGCCATTATATCAAGCACCCTCATTGGCCAAATAAGGGTCAAACGCCAACGCGCACAACAGGCCTAGATATGCCATTCTTAGATATATTGCCTAGAAGGAAATAGATTTTAAAGTCAATAAAAAGTCTCCCAATAAGGTGAGTGTAAATTTACGTCAAAAACAATCTATGAGGAGCTATATCGCACGATTGAAGTTTTTTAAATCCGATTCGAAAATGCCATTCAAATTTGTCTTTATCACAATGTCCACAGCCTTCTATAATATCCAAAAGTTGAATAATCTCATTGACCGTTAAATCTTTAGCATTTACCCCGTAGATCAAGTCAAATAATACTTTCAGGATTTCTTGAGAATAATTACTGTAATCGATTTCAACAGCTTCACAAGGGTTTTCGCAAGTTATTTTATAAATTAATGGATTTTTTTACGAGGTTTTGAACATTATTGCTGGAGCACCCTGATCTTCATTTTTAGTCCCTTGATCTTTCGCATAGCGAATCATAGAACGGAAATATTTTGAGCAACCTCCAAAAACATATTCATGGACCTAAATTATTGATAAAAATTATGCTCAGTAGCTTTCAAACAAATTTTCAATATTTATTCAAAAAATAATTTTTTGAAGAAGTATATAATATCATACAAAACTTTTTAAAGGTTATTCAAATACTACTCGACATTTCAATCAGAAATAATTTGACAGCTAAAATTGCTTCGAAATATTTGTTTTTGAATTACCATGAAATGCTGTTCATCATCACATTTGATACGGAGGGCATCTTCTTCATCATCTTGAATAGCGCCTTCCTAAATTGAGGGTCAGCACATATGCAGATTAGATGAATCAAATAACTCTGTGTTGAACATGTTCACTTATACAGGAGGATGGGGGCATATATCTTTCTCCCAACGAAACTTCATCTCAAAAACGTTTACTATCTCTCTAGCGCGTGTTCGAATCCGACTAATGTTGTCTGAGTGATTGTCTTGAGTATGATTATAGGCAAGGGTCTTGATAATGGGATCGCTAAATTTTATCGGTGTGTAATCACTAAGACAATCACTTCGACAACATCAGTGGGATTCGAACACGCGCTATAGAGATAGTAAACGTTTTTGAGATGGAGTTTCGTTGGGAAAGGGATATCGTCGAAAGTTTTTCACAAAAAAAATCGGCGATATTGGGCACTTTCGGCGATATTGGCACTTTCGGCAATATGGAGACAAAAAAAAATTTTAGTTCGAAAATGACAAACGCGTGGGCGCTCGGATTGACGTCATAATTTAAAAATGTTTTCAATTCAATAAGGAGTTTTACAATAGTTTTAATTGAAGTAAAATACCAAAATGTGTAGAATTATGTTCTCCACCAAAGTCAATCATATAAAAATTAAAAAAAAAGAGATTTGGAAATTTTAATCTTGCAATATATGACGTCATTCATGACGCACTTGAAGTACTTTGTTATAAGAACCTCAAACGCTCACGCAATTTTGGCGATCTTGGCTCATTCGGTCTGGAATGTGCACAAAAATTTTAAAAACGGAACATAAGTAATATTCTGTAAAAATCAGGATAGTTTTCAGAAATTGAGTGTCAAATCAGACTATTCCTTTTTTTCCTAGATGAAATTCAAATCATCTATGCGGCATGGACTATGCCGCATAGACTATGCCTCGTTGTAGAAAGTATAAGTTCAAATAAATTTTCAATAATGAAAAAAAATACATTATTGACCTAAAAATTAATTTTACTGTTTAAACGGTGTGGCCATACTATGGACTCCATAGCCACACAATTTGGAAAATACTTTCGTCTAAGACACGCTATCGACTCAAGTTACACTGTGTAACTTGTCAAGTTCTAAATAATAATTGCTGACCAAGTTCCTGATATTCGTTAACCACTGCCTTTTCTATAAATACAGGAAAATTTGGGTAATGTTTATAAATGTCGGACATTTTCAAATCATCTAGAAAAATTAAAAAGAAAAGTTAGTGTTGAAATTCCATTTGGAAATGTGTTTAGTGAACAATGCCTACGATGAACAGGTAATATTTGAACCAAATATCTAGAAATGAAATTACTATTTTTTAGGGGATTGCAGCTGAAAAATTTTAAATGTGTGTCGAAAAAAAGTATTCTATGATTATTTTGCTCTTTTGGAATATTTTTAAGTATGCAGCATACCGTATGCTTGAGCCAAAATATTATATATTAACTTTCTGCTCACAAGGGTTAAGCTTATATCTTAACCTTTGATTTAAGAACAGATCGTTCGAAAAACAAAGTTTTTCGCAATATCATATTTGCCAGTTTAGCGAGATACGGCGTCGAAAAACTTGAATCCAGCCTGATCAGCGACAACAACACCCTTAAGGGGGTGATGATAGTGATTTTTAGGATTTATCTTTGATCTCGCAATTCCATTAGATAGTTTAGTACCACTCTCACCAACATCTGGTTTCAACCGCGGTTAAACACGAGTCCCTCAGCTTTTTCAAAAGTAACAATGATCCTAGAGCTTATATCGGAAAAGTTTTGAGATTTGGTGAGAATCCGGAAAATTGTCTGAATTTTAGTGTACAGGAGCTGTTTTTTTTTTTCGATTTTGCCTCAGGGGTCAGCAATCTGTTGAATGTGCCGAAAAATGGTGTTTTTTCGACGTTTTTATTAAAGGCTTTTTCTGTGGAAATGCAAGAAACGTCATTTTGGAATGTAACAAGCCCAAGGGATGGTGAACATCTTGCACATCTTGAAACTCAGGTTACTTTTTCGAATTTTGACCTGACTGGCTGTAAATCGACAAAAAAAGTGCGCAAAATCGACAATTTGAATATGAGAGTGAGAATTAGAAAATTTAAATGCCACCAAAAGATTCCTTGGATACGGTTTGCTAAAAACAGTATTAGCAACTATGGTCTGATTTTGAACAGAAACGGTGCTAGCGATCAAAAAATAATTTTGATGAAAAAGATTTCGCGCACTTTTTTGTCGATTTACAGTCAATCAGGTCAAAATTCAAAGAAGTAGTTCCTGCAAAATTTTCACCACCCCTTGGGCTTGTCACATTCCGAAAATGACGGTTCTTGCATTTCCACAAAAAAGGCCTTTAATCAAAACGTCGAAATAACACCCTTTTTCGGCTTATTCGACCAGATTGCTGACCCCTGAGGCAAAAATCGGAAAAAACAGCTCCTGTACACTAAAATTCAGATAATTTTCCGGATTCTCACCAAATCTCAAAACTTCCCAATATAAGCTCTAGGATCCTTGTTTTTTTTTTTTAAAGCTGAGGGACTCGTGTTTAACCGCGGTTAACCAGATGGTTGGTGGAAGTGGTACTAAACTATCTAATGGAATCGCGAGATCAAAGATAGATCTTCCTAATAAATGTTTCAAAAATGTCCAGTCTGCATTTTTCTGACCGTACAAAGCCTCTGAAATCCCAAAAATCACTATCACCACCCCCTTAAGGTGGTAGCAGTCGCAAAAATGTACTTTGTACTCCACTTTACCAGAATACTAAACTGTTTCGAAACTTTTGAGAATAGTCATTTGGTAGATCTATTCTTAATCTACAATAATAATTTATCAGAATAATTTTTGGTCAACCCTGGTGACCACCATGCGGCGAGTTCTAGAACACTTAACCGAATTTTCAAAATCTATCTCCTCCTAGAGCTTGCATACTATTTCACTCAAACTTGGTATGAACCACGGAAACACTTATGGTTGTAATATGATTATTGTAATATAAGGATTTTTTGAATGTCCAACTAGTTTTTTCTAGAACTGCAAAAAACCGCCTTATTTCAAGATTTTCGCTATTCAAAATCTATCTCCTCCTAGGTTACATTTCAGAATGCAGTATAAATTTGGNTCCCCCCGAATTTTTCAGAATTTGTTTGCCCCCGAACATTTTTAAATTCGGGGGCAAACAATCCCCTAGAATTGTCCTGCCACCATAATGTAGACCAGTTTTCGTATAATACAGTGGGTGATACCAATGGGCAACAGTGACCAATGGGCAACAGTGAGACCAATGGGCAACACTTTTTCGCAGATTTGATTTTTTCAGACCTATGAGACCAATGGGCAACACCCTAACATTTTTACACAAAATTGTACCATAATTTTGATAAATTTAAAATAAATTAATATATATTTGTGAAATTTCACAATATAATTGTTAAATTTTATAATCTAGAACAAACTATCGAAAAAACTGAGCTTGAGGGGGTAGCGGTCGCAAAAATGTACTTTGTACTCCACTTTACCAGAATACTAAACTATTTCGAAACTTTTGAGAATAGCCATTTGGAAGATCTATCCTTAATCTATAAGAAAAATTAATCGGAATAACTTTTGGCCGACCCTGGTGACCACCATGCAACGAATTCTAGAACACCTAATCAAAATTTCAAAATTTATCTCCTCCTAGAGCTCGCATACGATTTCACTCAAACTTGGTATGAACCACGGAAACACTTATGATTGTAATATGATGATGGAATTTTTTAAATCTCCAACTAGTTTTTTCTAGAACTGCGAAAAACCGCCTAATTTCAAGATTTTCGCTATTCAAAATCTATCTCCTCCTAGGTTACATTTCAGAATGCAGTATAAATTTGGGAAAAGATGGAGAAATATGTTTTTTTATTATGATGGTGCAGAATTTTGAAATATTATGTTGAATTCTAGAAACTCGCATTTTAGTAAACCGGAAGTGA
>SCLH01000296.1:18757-37278 GCA_004367855.1 Oikopleura vanhoeffeni | reverse complement strand
ATTCCGTCACTTTCGATTTTTTTCTAGTGGATGCAGAGATTTCTTGATCAAACCTATATCAAAGAGAGGTCCAACGATTTGTACTTTTGCAACAATTCGCTATTGAAAACCCCTTAAATGCGACGACCACCCCCTTAATCAAGAAAAATTACATGCTGTATCAAATTGAAGTGGATAAGATCCAAAGACGACCATTTCAGCTTTTTCCATATATCCAGTTTGGGACAAACCAATTGCTGTATACTCCGAGATGTTAGTGGGAACAGTGAAAATAATCCTTTCATTTTCAATCTAAAATAAATGATTTGATCAAATCATTCCACACATTTTGGAAAAAAGGTTGAACGTCGAAAAATATTCAAATTTTCTTCGCACGTGATCATATTATATTTTTCGAGTGTATTTTTTCCCAAACGATGTATGATATCGTTAATTCATGACATGTTAATCTAAACTTATAAAACTTATAAGGTGAACAATAATGATCTGAAAAATGCGATTATTCGAAGTAAGGTCAAAGAGGTTCCCTCCATTTCAAAAGTTTATCGGCCTGAGAAAAAAATATAAAAAGGGCGAATCTATCTCTTGGGACCAAACCCTAAACCTTTAACCTAAACGCATGCCATCTAGGCGCGAGTTCGGATGGTAGTGATTGGTGTGATAGTTTTGCCTAAGCAAATTGCAATCGAGTNTCACTTTTTGAAATAAGTGAAGATGTTCTTTAGGAGTTTTTAAGACTTTTTTCTATTACACCAAAGTCCAACGATCACGTGACCTCAAAATTAAGAAATAAGGTTTTGGCTCAAGTACACAAATAGTACTCAAATTACGCCGAAAAAATTTGTGGGATAATAAACACCTAATTTAAGAGTTTAGAACATAATGATATTTCCCAAATAGGTCACGTGATCTTATTTTTCAAAAAATAAGGATTTATTTATGACATATTTCAAACCTTATTTTTGGATTATTTCGTCACGTGATTTTATTCAGACTTTGGTGTAATGAGTAAAAAGTGTTTTTGACGTAATTTGAGTACTTTTTCAAATTACCATATATGGTGTATCGTATATCAAATTATCTTCAACTTTAATTTCTTGGAATTATTAGCAACTATGGATCAATTATGTACTGAAAGATCGCCAAAGAGCAAAAAACCCCCTGTGAAATGTGATCATTTTTTATCTTTAATGACCTTTAAGTTTATAATTGACTCATAGACTATGGGCCATAGTTGCTAATATTTTCATGAGAAAGTCGACTCTTTCGATTATTTGGTGGTACTTTCAAGTTTATACGATGAACTTGAAATTGACCTTCTTTTGAACGAGAAATAAAATATTCCACAACAATTTAAGAGTCATTTTACTAGAGAATTTTGTGAAAAACATATAATTATATTTAAACAGAGCGATAGCAAATCTTTTGAAGTTTAATATAAGGTAGTTTTAAATATAAATAAAGGTTTAAGGGTATAGTGGTTCCTAATTTGACATATTCTCGATAAAATATTAGCCAAACAGGGCTTCAAGGATATTATCCAGATTTGCCAGTTTGTAGAACTAGTCTTCATCTTGCGTAAAACATGTGTCAAAATTTTTTTGCATGCATACACTCCCAGACACATAAGCGAGACAGGGAGACCTAAGTCAAAACGGAAAATCTATCTCTTCTCAGGCTTTATTTTGAAATAAACCTAAATTTNAGTTAAGATGGTCAAAATTTATTTCTCAGGAGTCGTTTCTACTGATAACTTACAATAAAATATTTTGTATTCAATCAGTAATTCATTTGCATTTGAAATAAATTTAAAAACGCCCAAATATTTTCCAACGCTCGCCATAACTTAAAACCATCAGTAGTCAAAAAGTTTGATAGCCCTAAAAACGGTCATTTTTAAGAACTTATCTATTTTACTTAAATTCGCCTAAATATAAGAAAATTCATATCAGCGGTCCAAAACTAATGAAGATGGGATCAGCTTGGATCGGATTCAGATGATCGGTAACTTGTAGGTATGAATTTAGCAGGTCGAAATGAAATGAATACTTGAGCTCAAAAAAAGAGCAAATTATCAATAAAATGATATTATAGACTAAAAATGACCATTTTTAAGTCGTAAAAGAGTTCAAGAACAAACCTGCCATGTAATCTCTACATCTCCAACTGTCAATGTCGCCGTATCACTATCATCTCCATAAACTAAACAAACCAAGAATAGAAGAACTAGTTTTATCATTTTTTCCTAAAAGACTTTGGATCAAACCTCATCTATAATTTTTCTGACTATTTATGAAGTTACACATTCACAGGAAATGTTTTTGATAAACATAAAACACTGATGGTAAAAAACGAATCACTACTATCTAAGAACCCCATCAGCACGCTTAAGACTTTCGGAAATAAAAACAACTCACCGCCCCGTTTTTTTAACTGACTCAGCGATCAACGTGAAATTTTACTCCAGATAGGCCCTAATATTTTGTAAGCGAGCCATTCTTGACTGGTGTGGAGGCAGCCTCGAAACTGATGCTACCCGAAAAATCGAATTTTTGTTAATTCGGAGATTTTGGGACCACAAGATGCGCAATAATCAATTTTTTCGAACGGTATTATGAACTAAGATCTAGGATGACCCACAGAAGGTGCCAGAGGGACCGGATGTTGATTTGGTGGTTGTTCAAAATTGGAAATTTCTTCTGAATTGTTAACATCATCTGTGGTCATTCCTAGGCACAATAGATTCAATTCACAGATAAAAATAATTCAAATATTTGGCACCAGCATTTTGTGTGCACCACCAGTCAGAGAGGTTGCAGCAATATAATTTAACCCTGGTTCGGACATGTTGAACCGGACAACCGGACGAAAATACTTCAATGAACAGGAGATGTAACACAGAATAATTGAAATCAGGTTTTGTTTTAAAAAAATCTACACGTTTGGTGTTACTCAAGCAGAACGAATAAAAAATTTTTATTAAACGCATTCACCACTACTTCAATTTGAATATGTGAACACCTAAATCCAAAAATCTTTAAAAAGTTTTAAATTTAATTACAAATTTTCAAAATTCACCCAATAATTAAAAAGGAACATTTCTGAAAAATTGCAAATCATTATTTTTTTGAATTTATTCTGATTTTTTACTTTTAACCCTATATTTAAATTTTTAATTAAAGAACTCAACAAACGAAGAATTTGGATTCGACGCTTTTGGGATAAAATTATAATTCTTATCATAAAAACGACGAATTTACCTACTCAAAACCATTTTTCGCATCTGTTATTTTCTGTGAGTTTTCTTAATAAAAATTTGAATTAAATTTAAATTAATTAAAAAATTAATTTTGAGAATTTGTTCTCTATGCAAAGATCCAGTTTTCCACGTTATTATTGAATAATTAGGATCAGATACAAATGGCGCAGGAACCATGCAGCAGGATCCGGATTTGGTGATGAACAAAAAATAACTTCTGCGAAAGTAACTTTTCTAGGAATTCAGATTTAATTAATCTTTTTTCTACTGAATAAATGTGTTATTAACTAAGGTACACAGTCTAAGATGGCCAAGCCGGATGTACGGTTCTGTAGCATAATTAGAACCATTTCGCATATTTATTATTACAGGGTCGTTGCATGAATCTTTCTGATGATATGTATGATTTAATTCGAGGCAATTGGCTGAAGCGTTTTTTGAAGCTAGCAAGATTTTGGAGACCATAAATTAATCTTAAATTTGTGAAATCATTCTCGAATAATTCCATGTGATCTAATAATTCCCATAGCATGAAATCAACAAATGATATTGTGTCTCACGTCATGGATAGCGACATTAACTTATTCAAAAATTTTGTAAAGTGTTTGTTCTTAGGGTAATTTTTCCGGTAGAGGGCGCCAAAGTGGTAAATAAAGTGATGGTATAATACCATTGGTATTATAAATTATAGTCGATTTAAGTTCACACAAGACGCTAAAAAGCGAAAATAATATTGCTTTTACGGCCCATCTATACACAAATTGCCAATGGCCTATTGGAATGGTTGCTCAAGGGAGAACTTAAATCGATCAATGGAATTATGGGTTAAAAAAGCATGAAAAACATGACTTTTTTGTCATTTGGTCCAAATCTGCTGTTTTAAATTTTTTATTCAAATAAATCTTTTCGATAACCTAATTTCGGATAACCGCGAGATCAGCAACAAGCCGGGTTGATATTCAAATTTTAAGCGCAACTTTTAAATGGACACTACCCCCTTAAGGGGGTTGTATAGGCTGGAAAAGCTTTTTCAAGGGCTCATAACTTTTTATTTCTTCGTAACAATCTTCTTTTTTCACAGATAATCTTCAAAAATAACGAAAAGTGCCGTTTTTGCCACTAAAAGTCATATGTTTTTTCATTGTATTTACGAATCCATTTTTATACAAACTGAACATTTTCAAGGCAATTTAGCAAAAACTGGTTGTTTCTGAATTTTTCATTTCAGGTCTTCACTTCAAGGATCACGAATCGTGATTCACGATTTGAAAATTATTTTTTGAGCTCAAGGTCATCGTATCAAGTTTTAATTAGCACCACACGAATCTAAGGTATAATGTTTCTGGAAACGGTATTATAAACTATGGTCAAATTATTGACCGTTCTAGCGCGAGAACACAGACATTTAGAAATAATTTCAATAATTTTTTTCAAAATTTTTCGAGAATTTCTTACGGTTTTTATATTTCATATGACTAAACAAGCCACGTTAAGATCAAAAATCGTGAAATTAACTTCACCGGACTTCTGGTTCAAAAGATATGGACTGCCTATACAACCTCATTAAGGGGGTATAGGTCGCTGGTTTTATAAGGTCTTAGGGACATTACAAATGCTTTAAATTGATTGGTGATGGTTAAAAAGTTCACTTCCGATCAAATCATCAAAAAAATTTCCCAATTTTTCGCGTTTTTTCGATTTTTTTCTAAGTATTTTTTTCAAAATTAACTAAAAAAATAACATTTGTTTTAATTTGACCACCAAAACTTCAAAATATCAACTTAACGTAAGCCGACTTTCTGATAAGTGTTTCCATGGCTTTCTTTTGAGCCTACTGTCGAAAACATCGAAGCACATTTTTTTTAAGAAATTTTTTCACGTGACCTTCAAAAATTTATATTTTGAGTTTGGGGTCGAAATTTGACAGAAACGCTTTCTAAGAAGTTTCTATTTGTTCTGTGCTAGAGTTTGCTGGAATTTGGATGGATTTCAAAATAAAACCTAGAAGGAGATAGTTTTTCCGTTTTGGTTTATGTCTTCTTGTGTCGCTGATGTGTCAGGGAGTGTATGCATGCAAAAAAGTTTTGGCACATTGTTCACGCAAGCTGTAGGCTAGTTCTACAAACTGGCTAATCTGAATAATATCCTTGAAGATCTGGTTGGCTAATATTTTATCGAGAAAATTCAATTCCAGCGACCAGTACCCCCTTAAGTTTTCAAAAATTATTGAAAAGTAACTGGATCACGAATCATGTTGCGAATCCCTGTCTCCCGCTACGAATTTTGAGTTATTCATAAATTTATCGATTTGCTCCATTTCCGGCCGGAGTTCATTTTTGCAGAAATTTTCCTTTTCGTGGAATTGTGTCGTACCGAGGCCATAACAGAAATTGAAAAATTTTGCTCGCACGTCGCTAATCTGAGCACAACCAACATCAACTCTTACAGTACTATTTTCATTCAAATTTTGACCAATGTTGTACTTTCGAGCAATGTACTTAACAAAAAAGATGATTCATATTTTATAATTATGAAGTATTTCCCTTATAATTGTGGTTGGCAATAACCCTTTGAAAATGTCTTTAGTAAAACCTTTAAAATTGCGTTCGATTGAGTAATGTGAACGTCTCCATCAATGAGATATGGTAAATTCGGAAAATCAAATTGCTGTTGAAAATATTCTGATGATTTTGCTTCGTACCAAGAGTTCTTCTTCTTAATTTGAGGGTAAATTCCATTATATTTTTGAAGACTTTACAACTTGAGGAATAAGAATAATGTGCAGCCGACCAAAATATAAACTTTATTCCAGAAAAACGCGAGAGAATCTGGGACGAATTGTAGCGCGAAAAAAATGAAACTTTTGAAAAAGACAATTTTTTCGAAATGCGTACACATTTTTGCTATATCTAAAATTAGCCCTAGGTAGGTCTAAGAACCCCATTTTTCTTGTGTCTATAAAAAGATAGAAATGTCACGTCGCGGAAGTGACTGAACAACATTCTGTTTGATTCGATCGGCTGACCAATGATTTCCAGATATTTGGTGAAAAAATCGAAGGAAAATATAGTCCAGTTCTCGAGAAATAGGCGATAACTGCTCCAAAAGCAATTACTCTTGTTTGTCTTTAATTGGGTCATATTACAAACATGAACCCGTAGAGCGTGACATTTCTATCTTTTCTACCGACACAAGAAAAATGGGGTTTTTAGACCTAGGGGTTCTAGAAAAATGGGGTTCTTAGACCTGGGGTTCTTGTACCTAGGGCTAATTTTAGATATATCCCTTTATCACACTTTGGTTAATAAATGTTGTTGGAAGATTTTCTAGTATAATTTAAATTAAAAAAAACTTCCAACAGCATTTATTAAAGTGTGATAAAGGGATATACTTCGGCTATATATTTCGGTTTCAGCATCCGAATGATCAGGTAACGGTTGGAACCGAAACTCTTAGCCAAAATATGACATACTGTTCACCCAACTGAGAGGTTTTAATTAACAAATAAATATGTATGTCCTTTAAATCAAATTGAAAGCTCAAAACGCGGTATTTTCTGACCGCCAGTACGATCATGAAAAATTTTGGCTCAGCCATTTGCCTTCCCACAAGTATCGAAAGGAATAAATTCATCATACAGTATGTGTTTTTTTTTACTTATAGGTGGATTTTATTTTGAAAGCCAAGCTATAGCCGATGTCAAGGGTTTGAAAATATAATCCACTTAGTTACCATTTTTAATTGGTCGTAATTACCTAAATGACAATTTTCATTTCGCGATTGAAAAAACACATACTGTAATTAACCCTTTAATATTTTTCTTTCGAAAATAAATTTTGAAATAAAGCAAGCTAAAAACGCACAAAATTTTCCCTTTCCATGTTCCATCTTCCTTTTGACAAACTTCGAATAATTTCTCTTCCCATTCTGCCGCAGCATACTCACACAAAATACGGTAAGGTCCTGCGAGACATCGGTTAGGAAAATATGCTAATTTCAAGACCATATTTATCTTTAATAAATGAGAAATTCGAAATATATTGCGATTTTCATTTTAAAGCTATAATATGGATGGTTGCATGGTGCATATGGTGAGAAGAGAATATTTTCTCAAGCCAGTTTTTAATGAAAAAATTTTAAAGGCAAAAAAACAAATCAGAGATGATAGCTGAACGCATCAAGTAGCTTTTCGTCTTCTTTTGGGAGACTACCTTCAGAATGAACTGTAAAATTGCGCAACTACCAGATTCGATTAATAAAATTAATTTCATGAAAAAATATTTCTTTTTCGATGTGCTAAAATTACGAGTTTTGAGTGTTTTTACAAAAGCAGACTTAAAATAGTAAAAAAGATTGATCTTGAAATAATTTTATAACACAGAGTAAGCTCAAAGGTTTTACCTTTCGTTTAAAAAAAGTTTCATTCAAAAATTCCAATGCAGCAAAAAAGTTAACCTTCAAAAATAAAACGGGACGATCTGTCTGTAAGCACCGACCCCCCCCTCTTAACTTTCTGGAGTATTCGAGGAATAAAAAGTCGTATTTTCAAGTATCTTTTTCATATATATTGCCTCAGCCCCTAACATATAGCACCTAATTAAATTAAATAGGGCCCATAAAAAAGTAATTTTTAACCCTCGAATTTTTTTTTTTCGAAAATGATCGAATAGTTTTATACCCCCGCAGGCGTTAAAATTATTCTACAAATATGTTACTACTCAATTTTCAAAATTTATCGTATTTCATTATTGAACTCGATTTCGTAGACGTTTTTTTTAATAAAAGTAATTCAAAAATTTACTATTCTTAAATTCCTCGCGTTGATTGGCCCGACTCCTCCAATGAGCGCATAGTGAAACAAGATTTTAACAAAAATAAAAGTTAGAAATCTCAAAATTATCAAAAAACCGTGTTTTCGACATTAAAAACCGAGAAAATTGCCGCATTTTGTAAACGAAGAAATTAGAGAATTGTATTAATAGTATTTTCGAAGAGCTTTATGTCAATTAGGCCATTTTCGTACAGTCTCAGGCTCTCAGCGTGAAAATTTAAATACGAGAAGACAAATTAGCATTTAAAAGCTGAGAAAATTTTACTTACATGTTATGCTTTTTTCATGAAACACCGGTTTTGCCAAAAATTATCTAAATCTGATATGAAGCGCTATCTACGCAGT
The DNA here is from genome assembly GCA_004367855.1 of Oikopleura vanhoeffeni. Lineage (NCBI taxonomy): Eukaryota > Metazoa > Chordata > Appendicularia > Copelata > Oikopleuridae > Oikopleura > Oikopleura vanhoeffeni. Next base: position 28,843 of record SCLH01000296.1, on the reverse strand, counting down.
GAAGAATTATATTTAATTTAGAGAAAGTAGGATGTCGTCTATTTTTAAAATATAGAGCTCATAATATAATTATTATTATAAATTAATATCGGATTATATGCTAAAATTGGACAAGAAAGAATCTAAAAAAAAACGTAGGACGGGTGGCAATCTTTTTTTCAAAACATCTGGAACAAAATCTAGATTTTCCAACAATTCGTGTATTTTTGCTTAACCCGCAATAAACCGGTATTCCACCATGATATAAACATTTTATGGTGATAAGACCCACCGAAAAACCGACGCATGACATCTTAAATCTTCAGGGGAAACATGTCCGAATCGAATTCTAGGAAATTTCAATCTATTTTTAAAGCCGAAACATGTAAAACCTAATTATCGAATTGACGGATTGGTTAAAATTTTATACTGTTAGCCAACTTTTGATCAGAAGTCTCAGCTGCGTCAATTGGTGGTACTGTTGTTCGCTCAGGACGAACTTTTTTTTCGAAACTTTTCATTTCCGGGTTCACTTTCATTCAATTTTTTAAGAATTCTTAGAATTTTATTTTTCAAAAATTCCTTCTCTCCCCTTTACGCGCATTTATATTTATCTACCTTGTCGAAAAACGGCTTTATTCTAACTTGCGTCTAAAGAAGATAGGTTTGAAGTTACAACGGAAAAATCGGCGTTCAAGTGAGATTCTAGAAGAAAATAAAAAGTCAAAATCGGAAAATTCCTTTCATCACTTTTTTTGCTCTCAATTTATTTGCTAGTTTGTGTAGATTTTTGAGACGCTTTGTATGTGGGGTCTAAAGAGATAGGATTTTAAAAAACCGTTTAGTGCTCCTAAATAGGACTCACACCCTGGTGTGTGACGTGTAACAAGAAGTTGACTTGAGATTGTAATCGTTAGCGAGGCGTAGTCTGTACAACGAGATATCCTAGAATTTTTAACACTGCCCTAGATTTGTTCTGAGGCGTGATGAAAGGTACCAAGATTCGACACCTACCCCTTAAGTGTATTTTTTCCATTATTTTTCTATTAATAATATAATTTTATATTGATCAAGCGGGTTTCCTAAGCCATATTCTCAGTTTTTCGTGGCCTAAGTTTGGGAAATCATAATCGATATAACCATAACATAGGACTTGTAGATGAAAACGTTATCTCCAAGCTTTAAAAAGTGTCTAATCGGAAAGTCTTTTTAAAAATTCTTCGAATTCGCTCAGAAATCGTTTTTTAGCCTCGGTTTTAAAGAAATTTTTCTTCACGGGGAGATAATTGAGCACATATAATTTTTCAAAATATTATCTTATTCGATTTTTTTGCAGGACTATTATTAGGTCATGTATTTTATTTTAAAAGTTGCTTAAAAATGCTGAAAAACTAATTTTCTTCAAAATGACAGTACGGATGCAAAAACGAAAATACACGTAAAAAACAGAAATTTAGATAACTGGCTCTGCAGCAACATGTTGTTTGAAAAGTTGTCTGCTGATCAATATATAAAAATACTCTTTTAAAAAAATAAACCCTTTTTTATGGGTCTCAAATTGAAATTCTCAGTCGATATGAATCATATGATAATGATATTTTCTTGATGAAATATTTTCAAAACGATCAAAATTACTTTCCTGACTGATTTATTTTTTGCTTCGGAATTCCGTATTAAAAAATAAATTTATCTTAGGTAGCTTTTTTTTAACTCCACCCACCCTGCTCAGTCAGTTTTCTTGAAGACCATACAAGATATCAACAAACGGTTGTTTGCTATGTGTAGCCAAGTAAATTTGTGGCGACCAAAACCTTTCGTTGTTTTCCTGGTCAACCGGTAAATGATGTTCTAAACGGGAAGTCTATAGGTTCGAATCTCAGTCGGCTCATTTTTTTTCGTTTATTTTAATCGAAATATACGTATTATTGATAATAATCGGTTAATTGGTGGAAATTGATTAACAAATACGTGCAAAAAAACAACATTTTAAGGGGGTATATCTGGCAGATTTGACATTATGAGAAAAACCGAAAATGCTAATTTGTAGATCTATCCTTAATTATTTGCGAAAAAGTACACTCACAAATAATTTTGACATAACACCAATAGGTACAGTATCGTAAACAAAGGTAATATTTTTCAAAACTTCAAATCTATCTCCTCCCAGACGGTATTTTTCAAATTGAGCTAAATTTTTACAGATCACGTAACAGTATATAATTTTTAATGGAGAGCTTTTTTTTGATCCGGCGACGAACAATTTAGAACGCAAATAACCGACGATTTTTAACAATTTCAGACTTCAAATCTATCTCCTCCGTGGATATGTTTTCAAATGGCTCAAATTTTTATAAAGTATTCCTCAGAAAATATGTAAGAGATAATGGAGAGCTTTTTTGCAATTTCAAAGCTAAAACTCGAATATGATTTTTGTCATTTTCCGAAGAATTTCCGAGAAAAAAAGTGCTTCGGATTTTTTCGAAAGTAGGCTCAAAGAAAGCCAGTAAAACACTGATGAGAAAGTATGGCTACGTCAAGTCGATATTTTGAAGTTTAAGTGGTCAAATTCGAGCAACGTTATTTTTTAACTTTATCTTTGAAAAATACTTTAGTAGGTAACTTTTTTTTTTAGACACCCAAATCAGTTTTGTCGCGATCATTTGAGAACGGAACAAATATTCGCAAACGGATTTTTGCATCCACAGAGCAATTAAAAACTCCAAGACAAAATTTTATTTTTTTTTACGGATGTCCGTTTACCGGTAATTGACGGTAAAGGTCTAAAAAGACGATTCTGAGACACACACATCATTCGAAAGCTACTTTTTTTCCAGTTTGTACACCTTTTTGTCGGAAATTTTTTGACAAATTTCATTTTGTCATGTGACACCGCTAAAAGGGTCAAATTACAGTTTTCTGTTCTTTTTCATCAAGGACCTGCAAGCTGGAAACTATCTCACCCTGGTAGTTTATTGAGAAAAAATGGTTGGCAAATTTTTTGTCAATTACGCTTTCAAAGCGGTCGAACTCGCGCTAACTCTTATTTTCAAAGAAAAAATCAAAAATAGTTTTTTAAAAAAATGATATGAACTTGCCGGGATTCGAACCCCAACAACGTAGAATCAGAGGCTCGAGCAGTACCAATACACCAAAGGAGGATTATCAACTGTGTGAAATTTCCCGATATATTTTACATCGGCTCTATTTCACCGTGTCATATGACAAAATATTTTTGCCAAAAAATTTCTGACGAACAGTTGTAATTCATGCCAAAAATTGACTTCGAAGAATGTGCGTGTTCTCAGAATCGTCTTTTTAGACCTTTACCGGTCAATTACCGGTAAACCGGACATCCGGCAAAAATTTTGGTCTTGGAGTTTTTAATTGTCTGTTGGATGCAAAAATCCGTTTGCGATATACTTTGTTCCGTTTCCAATGATCGCGACAAAACTGATTGGGTGTTCTAAAAAAGTTACTAAGAAAATGCGAAAATTTCGAAATTTTTTTTTGATGATGGTTCTTAGTCAACTTATAATCACCCGTATCATTGGAGCATTATTAATGCCTCTAGGCCTTATTTTAATTCAGACGAGATATACCCCCTTAAGGGGGTTGTGGTGTAAATGAACAGCGTTGAAGAAATTGTGGTTTATTCTTGAATTCAGCTGAAAGAAAACATTCCGAAAAACAGATATTTTAACCAATCGATTTGTTTGTTTTTGATTTCGTCTTGCGTTGGCGTGTACGTTAGACAAAACAACACACTTCTGCTGGGAATATAATATCAACTGAATTATTTTACTTATATAAAACCAACAGAGAATAGCTTTTTCACAAGTTGGGCAAATATATTTGAAATTATCAAACGTTTAGAATATGTCTGTTTTATTTAATTTGAAACAAAATTGACTTGCGCATATCAGATTTTTCTGATTTCATTTTTTAACGCCGTAAAAAACCGAAGAAATTTTTTTTTTAAACCGACAGCGCCATAACTTATCAAGAGGTTCGTACTTTCACGAACATCTTGTTTTGAATTCAATTTTAGCAAAATTGAGAGAATTAACAACTTTTTGTAATTGAGAACATATTTTACCGTTTTTCAGTACGGCACCGTGGAGCCACCCTTCACCAGAATCAAAAAAATTTACTTGCAGTTGATAGAGAAGGTTTAGTCTCCAGTATTTTTTCTCATTTATTCTTATCTGCCGTTATCGACCTTTCAGTCCAGCTGGAGGAGAGGGCTATTTCCCCAGCAATTCCAACATTCTACACCGAGCAACCCCCTTAAATAATTTATTTATGAAAAAAATTTTCCGAATATTCTCTTGTTAGCTGAGAAAACATGTGATTTCAGGTTGATACCGGCCAACCAGTTGAAGGAGAGAAAACAAAGTTTTGGTGCCACAAATTTACTTGGTTACATTATGTAACTTACATATAACAAAAAACTGTTTGTTGATATCTGGTATGATCTTCGAGAAAAATGACTGAGTAGGGTGGGTTGAGTTAAAAAAATAGCTACCTTAAAAAAAACTTCGAAATTATTTCGCAAGCCACTTTTTAATATAAAAATTTTAAAGAAAAAATAACAAATCGAAGATAATGCCTGAGTGCATCAAGTAACTTTTGTCTGCTTTTGAGAGACTCGCTTCAGCAAATGAAATTTCAAATTGTGAAGCTGTCGCAACTACCAAATTCAATTTATAAAATTACTCCCATGAAAAATAATATTGTTTTCGATGTGCTAAAATTTTAGTTTTTTTGTCAATTGAAAAATTCCGATTTTGGCGTAGAAATCGTATAAAAATAAACGAAGTTGAAAAATTACCTCAATTTAGATATAATACATGATATTTCCTATATGAAATATTTTCAAAGCAACCACAAATACTTTCCTGGCCGAGTATAAAAACAGTGGTTATGTAATGTCCCATCGCGACCCCGTTTTCAAAAATCAGCTGATTTATTTTTTCTTCTTCATTCCCTATTTTAAAAAAATGTATCTTAGAATTAACTTCGATATTATTTCAGACTACCTAGGAAATGGCCTTGGACGAACTTGTAAAGTATGCAAAAAAAATTAATAAATTATCCGAGCGGGAACGGTTCTCGGAGGCTGGCGAAATTCTCAATTTATTAAGAAAAGAAACAATGACAATGACGTTATTAAAAGAATCAAAAATTGGACACGCAGTAAATGCATTAAGAAAAGGTGCACAACAAGCAGGCTTCAATGATATAGCCACATCATCAAAAGGTTATTTTAGTTATACATTTTCAAAAAGGTAGAAGAAAAATAATTCGAAGAGCTCTAATTGATTTTTTAAATGAGTTATTAAAAATGAGCGACTTTATTTTTAGCATGGAAATTTTTTTAAAGATTGCATAGAAAGGCAGAATTTAATACTCATAAAATTTCGAAAAAAATTACAAAGGGCACGAGTTTGCCAATCCTTAATAAATTCTAACCTATTTGACATACATATATTATATTATATAATTTATATGACAACAAATTTTAATAAGTTCAATTTAAAAAAAAATTTGTACATCGACAATTTTAGTAGTAAAAATCATTACACTTCAATTTCAATTTCGTCTCCTGAAAACATCACCATACTAGAGTAATATTGTTAAATAAATCTTGATTCATTATTAATCAAAATAAAAGAGCATAATAATTTTCAGCAAAGATAAATTTAAATAAATGTGCTTGAAGAGAGTTTTTGAGACAAGTTTATACTCAAGATTTTCCGAAATAATAAATGGTGAGTTTTTTCAAGGGAGGTGCTGCTTGGTTTATATCCAGGATATAATATCCATCATGATGCCCGAGTGCCTTAAAAATATTTTTAAAAGCATTTTTTTAAAAGGCACTCGGGCATCATGATAGATATTGCAATACAATGCCTCATTTCAATAAACTCATCAGGTAGCTTTTTAATTCGAGTTTTTTGTGACACCAAAAATGACATCTAAAAAATGTCCCAATAAAACAATTTTAACAATAGAGCTTGGCGGAAATCGAACGAAAATATACTTATCTGCTTTTTTACCCGGAAATGTTTTGATCATAATATTTTTGTCATGAGCCTTCCCACAGGTTATATTTTTTTTTAAATTTTCAAGTCCAAACTTTGAGGTGTCAAATTACAAAATAATTTTACAACAAAAAATTCTGACAGAAAAAAGTTGCTCTAGAAGCAAAAATATTAACAACGAATCATGTTAAGAAGGAAGTGGGTGCTAAAAATTTTTGACTTTTCATATGTTTAGGTCTAATTAAACAATGGAAAGCCCAAATGGATGGGCCAGGAAAGGGTGGTACCGGTAGTACTGGAACACCGGCGAAAGAGACTAGCAATAAAAAAGTAGAAAATAGTCCACCATCAATTAGTAATATAGACCATACAAATATTCAACCAACAAACGATCCAGTTCGAAATAAATGTAGAGAAATGATTCAAACTTCACTCAGTGTAGACGTTGGAAAATATAGTTCACAAATGATTAGCTTAATGGCAGCTAGAGTAGAAGGTTAGTTAATATTTAGAACAAAACATTTCTAAATGTAGTTTTTTTTAGGTGCGACAGATTTGACTGAGTCACCACAGACGAACCGTATGAGATATCACAAAACGGTTTTTTGCATTCATCTGAAAACTAAAAAATCTTGGGCCAAAATTTTTTTTGAAAAGTTTCGAAAGATTTTCGATATTTTTTTTCAAAATTCGAGATTTTCAAATGACCCAATATGGGTATGAAATGAAACTAGAACAAAATTAAGTTTTCTTAAGATTTTTCATAATGACAAAATTTAATTTTTCGACGATGAGTTATTATTTCTCCCTAAAACCGGAAGTTGTTGTATGCCAAATATTAAATTTTTTAATGTTTAAGAATTCTCCATTGAAATTTGAACGATATTTATACGTTAACATGTTTTGCAGGTACTTGTGTGTAATAATAAACTGTATTATTTAGGAGAAATTGCAAATAACGGGTCAAACCAAGAATTACCGGTTAACCGGTAAAGCAAAAAAAAATCAAAAAATTGTGGCCTAAGCTTTTAAAGTTTCCAACTTTGAATGCAAAAAAACTTTTTGTGATATCTCATACGGTTTGTCTGTGGTACCTCAGTCAAATCTGTCGCACCTAAAAAAAACTACCTTATCAATAAATTGAAGATACAATTATTTATACTGAGTATGCAGGGTTCCGCACGGTGGAAATTAAAAAAAATCACGTCCAAGCTTAAATGTTGTTCGAGTTAAAAATTTCTAAACCCCTAATTTTGACCAAAATTTTGGGAAAAATCCGCCTATGAAACTTTTCGACTTACTAGTAATTTGATTTCGAAAATGTTTATTTTAATAATATCTACAATTCGGCCTGAAAAAGTTCCCGGCAAAGAAAATTAACAATATATTAAACATCGAAAACCTCAATTTAAATCATAAAAAAGAAGTTTTAAAACAACATTATGACCACAAGATGGCGACTTAAATTAAAAACTACCTAACCGAAATAACGACAAATTTGTTGGCAAACATGATATTTATTTATAAATGATTCGTAATACAGAAATAACTTGAGTTATTTCTGTATTTCGAATTATTAATAAACAAATATCATGTTTGCCAACAAATTTGTCGTTATTTCGTTTAGGCAGTTTTTAATTTAAGTTGCCATCTTGTGGTCATAATGTTGTTTTAAAACTTCTATACCTTAGGTAAATACAGATTTGGTGTTTTATGCGAATACATTTTTGATTGAATAAATAAATATTTATTTTTTTTTAATATTTTCGGGGTGATTAACTCTCCATCAGTTACTGAAAAATAGTGGTATACATGTATGTGCTTAATTTAAAATGTCTGAAAAATAGTCTGACGTATAGTGAAAAAAAATCTTAGCTAACAGAAAGTAAACACTGTATTTAAAGAGGTAACCTATTTGTCACATTTAAATTTAAAGACACTAGTAACCACTTTTACAACGTAAACTGATGAGGGAGTGACACTCCGAACAATTATTACAAACAAAATATTCTATATTATATTCAATAAATACGATTATTTAATATATTAATAACATAAATAATAATACATATGTATTTTTTTTGAGTTTTTGCTTTATTTCGGATTTTTAATAAACACTAAAGGTGAAACTATGGCGTCAGTAGAAAAGAAAGGCGTAATCAAATCTTTCGAAATTTTTGGCGTCTAAGATTTTATAACTGTAAAAATGGAACTTTTTCACAGATACTCATTTTCAAAATCAAATGTTTTCAATTGAATTGTTTGTAATGTGAATATGAAGATTCTTTATACTGAGCATAATTTATAAATACGATTTGAATGCATTCCAGGCCGCCATATCTCAATAACGGTATAATAGTATCTGAGAAAAAGATTCATAGGGTTATAACTTACAAGAAATTCCACCGTTAGAATTTATGAGAAAAGTCCAAGACGCCAAAAATCTTGAAAGCGTTGATGACGCTATCCTTTCTACTGAAGCCAGTTTCAACTTATAAAGTTCATACTCGTACAGTCTAGAATTCTCAAATGTGAAAATCAAAAAAGTTTTCAACTGGTACACGTTGAGATATCTCAAAACCATAATAATTCGAGGAAATATTTGAAGAAGTATAATAAGTACATTTTGCCCAACATTTTTTTGAAATTCTTTCTTTTGTGGCTTACGTATATCGAAAATCCTGCCTAGTCGTAAAATTGTATTGATACGTCACAAATAGGGAAATCCAGCAATTTCATTGGTCACTTCTCGAGAATCCAGCAATTTCATTGGTCACTTTCTATTTTTGTGACGTATCAATACAATTTTACGACTAGGCATGATTTTCGATATAAGCATAAGTTAAAAAACATCTCCAAAAACGTGTACCAGTTAGGGAACAAGGATTGTAACAATACATTATATAAAAATGAAGTTCATATAATAATTTAGAATCCATCTGGAAATTGCATGGTAGTAGAGTAGATCCAAAATACAAAAATAAAATTCGATCTCGTTACTCCAACTTGAAAGACGCTCGAAATCCCGATCTCCGCCAATCCTTAATGGAAGGCATGATCTCTCCTGACAAACTCGCCCAAATGAAACCCGAGGAAATGGCTTCAAAAGAGCTCGAGGCCCTCCGAGAAAAATTTACGAAGGAAGCTATTAATGACCATCAATTATCTACAAATGAAGGTACAAAAACAGACATGTTCTCGTGTGGAAAGTGTAAGGCGAAAGAATGCACTTATACTCAGTTACAGACAAGATCCGCTGATGAACCTATGACTACTTTTGTTTATTGCACGGTTTGTGGAAATCGATGGAAGTTTTGTTGATTTAAAAAAAATACTTTTCTTCTCGTTTTTACTATTTTTGATCTGAGGTGGTCACGATTGTTTTTTAAGTGCGGGAATTTTTACCAATCCTTAGTAATGGTTTTAATGTGGATTTTCGAAAAAAAACATTGTAAGTTACAATTTGTAACGGTGATATTTTTCACTTAGATCGCGTTTTTAAATAAAATTGAGAAACAAATTAGTTTTGCGTTTTTTCTTCAATTTTAAAATAAAATTTCCGTGCTAAAGATACCTTCACCATAAATGTAGCATTTTGAAAGAATAAAATTCGTATAAAAACGAATTAGCTTAAACCATTTCACGAAAACTACATATAAAAAAGTTGATTTAAGCGAAAATTTCGCCGACCACAATAATTGATGTACGGTCAAGTTTCAATTTGAAATCACTTGATATTTAGCAATACAATGTACAATGTTCATGACATAAAAAACTAAAATGGTGAATTTGACCCGAATATCAGTAGTCGATGAAAATGATCGATAAATGGTGTCAAATTTTATTTTTCGAGGCAATCTGGACCTTTTTAAACTGCGCCTCAAGAATAAACGGAGAACAGTAGTAACTTCATTATACTTTGTATGCAAAGACAAGGTTTTGATGAATCTTTGAGATTAAAAAAAATATTTTCCATGTTTTGAATAGGCTGTCCAACCTCTAGAAAAGTGCCAAAAATTAATCTTAAAATTTTTTGTCAGCCTTCGTCCATGACCCAATTTTT
>SCLH01000295.1:397525-415100 GCA_004367855.1 Oikopleura vanhoeffeni | reverse complement strand
AAGAGAGAGATATGCGAAAATTCGAATTTTTTTTGATGATTGGGTTCTTAGTACACTTAATTATCACCGGATAATTGGAGCATTTTAAATTGCCTTCTAAGGCTAAGGTAGGAACAGCAAAACTTTTTTCTCCGACAAGAAAAGTTATGTTAATATGTAGAGAAGAAAAAAGATTCAGATTGGAAAATAAATTTTTTTTTATTTCACCAGCACCTTGTCAAAAATTAAAATCCGTTGGCGGGGAATCGGTGAAATTTTCAAGAAAAAAGTTGAAATCGAAATAGTGATGACCGCCTCTTGCCCAATTGGACAGCTCAATTTCCAATCATTTATTATACATTTGAGATTTCCAAATGGGAAGTCAATAAAGTCAGGCATGGATAATATTAATTAAGATATGGTCTGGAAAGCACTTTTTATGTTTTATATATGTTTTATAAAATAAGTTGAAATTTGTGAATTTTTGATAATCGAACAAAATTAAAGAAAACAGAGGAAAGAAATTTGGCCGAAACTCTCCTTAAGTGGTCTGCACAACTCTTTAGCTGCTCATTTTGTGAAGTTTTGAATAGGTTATTTAAAATCCAGGGAGGGATACATTCTGATTGAGACACCTAAAAAGGGGTAAATATACTGTGTTTGATGGATTTTGTAGCCAAATTCAAGGAAGTTGAACAAAACTATCCTGGCTGATTTTCGTGGCCTTGAACACCCAGGGAGGGAGATACATTTGAAAACATTAATTCCGTAGTTTTGTAGAGCAAGTTTCTGTTTGGACGAGGCATCAATCTATTTTGATTTTATCTTTAACCCTCACCTGCAGCGTCTGTGTTTTTAAAACAAAGACAAAGTTTTTTGGGAGTATCACTTCAGATGGTGGAATATTGGAGCAGACCCCCGAAAGTTCCCTTTTTTGAGTTCATGAATTTTAGTGAGCTTCAGAAAATGCTCATAAGACCGAAATGCAGCACTGGAACCAGATAATAATCTAATTTAATTGTAAGGGTGGCTTTCGGAGATGAATATCTTGACATTATTTATTTTGGTACCCCCGGCACCAACCTGGTAGTGTAATGACGGCGAAAATTTGAAATTGACGATTCCAGAAAGTGTGCATCGGGAGCGTGCTTTCCGTACCAAATTGGCCAATCGATTTTTTTTGTCCTCCGCTAATAACGTTGTTAATGTGGGTCGGAACAGCACGCCCGTGCTTTCCCGTACCCAAATTGGTCTACATTATTTTTTTAATCAGACCAATTTGGGCGTCATGATTATGTTGTAATCAGGGTGGTTGAGAAATTCCACCGACTGCACTTGGAGCACAGTCATAGGCATAAACTTCTGGCCCATAAGTAGGGTCAGTACTGGGAGACTTATCCGCGTAAGCTTGTTTTTCATGCACTAATGTGACCACTTGGAGGCTCCAAATTTTTTTTCATGGTCGGAATCATTGCTTCTTGAGAAAGTTTCACCCATGACAACTCATAGAATCCGGGCTAAGGGTGGTTAGTTTTGCAGATGAGTTCTCCTGGTACTGACTCTACTTATGCCATATTAGTTATGCTATTACTGTTCTTCAGTGGCAGTCGGTGAATTCCTAAACACCACCCTAATTGACTCATAATATGACGATGCTGTTTCTCACAACATTTTGTTTATTCAGACCAATTTGGGTAGGAAAGCCCGGGTGTGCTTTCCGTACCCAAATTGGTCTGAATAAAATAAAAATAATGCAGACCAATTTGAGAACGGAAGCACGGGCGTGCTTAGCGTACCAATGGGTACACTAGACACCGACTCGTGCGCATCGCGCGCAAGAAATTCCGTTAACGTTACCACCTCTCCTAAGGGGGTAGCAGCGATGCGGCAAGACTGGCGTCAATTTAATTTACGAAAATAATTAGTTGTTTATGTTTTTGTGGCTTATTATCGTTAGCTGAACCACAATAAATGTGTATCAGCTCATTGAAAAATCATTTTTATCTATTTAAGGAACGATTTGAGTTCAAACTTTTATTTTATAATTCGTAAACTTTAACCAATGAAAAAAAATCGATTTTCAGGGTCTACCGTAGTCAGTTCTGAAAACACCGGTAATTTGTGCTCCTATACCATCTAGGTGGTGTCAGGTGTTCAAAATAATACAATGCCAAAAATTTTCTCTTTGAGTCATCCAATAAAAGTATATTTATAAGTTTGAATTATGATTAGTTCTCTTAAACCTCCAATTACCGGGTGTTTTCAGCTGACTTACCGGTAAACGGTAGACCTTGAAAATCGAATTTTTTTTTCATTGGTTAAAGTTTGGCTATCGGATGCAAAAAACCGTTTTCTCTGATACCTCCTACGTGTTTTTGCCCCAGAGAGGGGGTCACCTAAAATAAAAGTTACCTAAGTGATAACTGCTTTAAACATTGTTATTTTTTTATGAAGTTACTTCTTACTAGTGACAGCCTTATTATAGTTATCATAATGAAAACGATTGCTTAAATTTGGAAATTAGTATAGTCCAATTGAAGAAAACAGGATGGTCCGTCAATTGTAATGTGATGAAGACAAGAAAAATATTCATTTTTTGATAGGGAATTCTTTAATTACTTGTTGTTTTAGAGAATGTTGCTGGTGATTTTGGAATACCAAATTTTTTTTGTTTCTGTGATGAAAATCATATATTCTCTAGCGACTCAAAATTTTTTTTCTTTTTGTCGGAGAACCAGGGAAAAAAATTTCAAAATAATTTCTTTTTCAAGTGTCGAAAAATGACGTATTGGAAAAACGGTGCATAATTTTGGCCAAAATTTTTTTGAGTCAGATTTAGCCCAAAACCTAAAAGTGCTCGAAAAGAAATAAAATCGGGAGTTGGTCGATTTTTGCTGTTCCTAACCTTACTCTAAGGCTTTATTAAATCAGAGTCGTATACCCCTAAGGGTAATTTTACACATATTTTCTAGACTAGAATTTTTTAGTGTAATGTAAAATTTGATTTCATCGAAAAAATGAAATAAAGTAACATGTAAATTAAAAAAACATGAATTCAAAAGAGATTCAAAAAAAATAAGATCACTGCTGATGGTCAATTTAAACAGTATCTAGAGTTTATACATGGTAATTGAGTTAAGGGGTGGTCAGAGTAAGAATTTTGGTGATTTAAAATTACTTTTTCGTACAAATCTTCTAAGATGTACACATGATATGTATTGACTCGAAAACATGTTTATAAACTGTTGAAATACCGACACTTCATTAGTCAATCTGAACATTTTTTTAAAAAATGTATTTTTCATTGTCGCCCCGACAGGAAAATCTTGGTCTGAAAATCTGGTGAAAAACGCCTACTCTTTGGCCTAGGAACGTTTGAAAAAAAGCCCTATATTTTTCCTATAACTAACGCCGCACGCCAGGAACGATTAAATTTATTTTTCAAAAGCGTAGGTTTTTGCGGAGGCTTACGTAGGTTTTATCTCGGGTTCCAACTATACGCGTATACTATACGCCGCACCCCGCTGTATTACATAAAGACATATTACTGGACAAAAGCCTCCTCTTTAACGTACTTACAAAACTGACGAAAATTATTTTTTCAAAATGTACGCTTCCCTGGATTTTCGATGGACACATTCAAAACTTATATGAATGTGCAGCTGAATAGTCCCTGCAGATCAGTATTGAGAGTTTTGTCCAATTTACTTGGATTTGGCTTCAGAATCACAAAAAACAGTATTTTGAGCCTATTTGAGGGTCTCAATCAAAATGTATCTTTTTCCTGGATTTAAGTTTAAACATCGAAACTGATATATGAATGTGCAGCTGCATAGTCCGTACTGATCAGTATTGAGAGTTTTGTCCAAATTTCCTCCTCAGTTTTCCATAAATCGTGTTTAGTTTTTTTCAAAAATTGTGCTTCTAAAGGTGCTTCTAGAACTTCATTTTTCGACGACGACCCGCTTAAAGCAGACGTATTTGTCGAAGGGCATTCGAATTCTGACAAACTCAGTCAAACAAGTCTTAATTAATTTATTACACCTTTATTAACTACACTTTATTTATCTACACTTTACTTTATAAGATATCGATAACGAGGGCTCTGGTCTTTTTTAACTAAATTTTCAGCCAAAAATTTAAATTTAATTCAGCTTTGCTAACAACTCATCCGATTGAATCCTGAGATTGCTTAAACAGAGCACAAATATCTGGTCAATAATTGAATTAAAAAAATTGTCCGAATCCGATAAGGGGTAGCAGCGATGTGGCAGATTGGTACATTTTTTCGGAGTGATTTTTGAAAGAAGAAACAATGTGAAAAGTTGTTTATTTTATTTTTTTATCTAAAATGAAAGTGTTCATACTTGCAAACGTTTATATTTTTTAAATTTTTACATACTGATAAGTTTCTGTAAAATATCAAAAACCACTTTTCATACAACTCCATTTCCAACTTGACCCGATGTGGGATTTTTTTTAAAAGGCGATATTTATAAACTTCATAGACATTTTCGGGTGTAATGCACTACAGCAGGGTCCGGCGGATAAGTGAAAGTTTTTTTCGCTCAAACCTTCACCTATCAGCCGGATTTCACCTATTAGCCGGATTTCACCCATCCGCCGGACGGCTGGGAAGATACGCTCTGATTGGTCAATAAAAACAAGGTCTAGATTTATAATTTAATTAAAGGGTAGTCAGAGTGAGAAATTAAGGCTGATTTTTTGCTCCATTTTTAATCATAAAATGCAAAAGTGACGGTTTTAAAAAACCTCAGAAACTCTTTTGGATTATTGATCACGCAGTAATTTGAATTTAGCTTCTAGAATGCATTTATTTAATTTTATTCGCAATATATTAAATAAAATTTTTACAGCCTGAGTGTTTTTTAATTGGGCCATTTTTTTCTCCAGTCGGCTAGACAGCGTTTGACGGGAGAAAAAAATGGCCCAAAGAACAAAAAGCTAAATTGGGTCATTTTTTTCTCCGGAGAAAAAATGGCCCAATTGCTGGAAACATTGAAAACTCGTTCTAATAATTTGAATAAAATATTATTTAATTCAAATAATTATTTAAATCTATTATTAACTGAGAGAATGAGTGGAAAACTTTGAAATTATCGCGAGACAATTTCAACCAAAAAAAATACAACTTATCTGAAGATGTTCAAACAATACACGGACTATATCTGTAGTTTTTTTGAAAAAAAAGGAAATTTAATATTATGATTCGTACCATGCGGAAAATTTAAATATTCTGGAAAAAATATTTACTTCACTTGATTTGGAGAACGTTGCCGCTTTTTGGGGTGAATTATATCGACCAGACTGGAAATTAAATTGTGTCATGAATACCACACTACAAAGAAATGGTGTAGACTGTGGTTGTCATGCATTTATAATCGCAGAGAATATTTTCCAGAAGATGTCTCAACTTTGATTGTTCAACGAAAGAAATAAATAGCTAACGTGAAAAAATTGCCTATGAAATAATTGCTGGGAATTTATTTGAACAAAAAATTGTGTGAAGATTTTTGAGGCAATATAATAAAACGACAAATTAATTGAATAGTTTTGTCATTCATAAAAATTCTCAAATATGCCTTAATTTTGGCTTTCGAAACGCTCACTTCTTTTGCCTAGGAAGTTTTGAAAATAAAACCCCTATCTTTTGCCTTACGTCTATCCGCCGTCTATCCGCCGGAAAAGTTTTTCGCTCAAAACCTTCACCTATTAGCCGGATTTCACCTATTCCGCCGGACCCTGCTGTAATAAAGTGGGAAATCATTATCCAACATGCAAAATTTCTTAAATATGAAGAGTTTTTTTTCATGAAAAATAGGAAAAACAGCTTTTTAGGAAAAAAAAATTGACCTCCAATTGAGTTAAATATAAAAAAATGTCCTGACTTTTAAAAGTTAAGTAGCCTATTACACCCGCATTTATACAGATTTTTTTAAAAATAATAAAATATTATAAATTGGCGTGCCAAATGGCACAAACCGGTTTCACGAGCAAGTGTTGTAAATTTCATCAGAAGTTCAGAAACGATATTCACTTGACCCTTGCATCGGTTTAAATCCGGAAACCAAATAGATACCAGAAAATTTCACAAGTGATTCGGCCCTGATTTTTTACAGAGATCAAAAAACTACTAATTAAAATTTTGGACTTGATTTGCGGAAAATTTCATAATATTTCTAAAGAGTCGACAACAAAATGACAAAAAACATTTCATGATTTTTCAACAGCAGTCAGAAATATGTAAACATGCATGAAAAAAGTTAAAGTGGCATTTTTTTCGTTTTTATTCACAGATTTCATAAAATTAATCAGAAAAAATTTTGGACGAAAAATGCTTAAAATTTTCATAATGCTTTGAATTTTTTAGAAATTTTACGAATTAAAAAATAAAAGTTTTGAACTCAAATCGTTTCCTTAAATAGATAAAAAATGATTTTAATGAGCTGATACACATTTATTGTGGTTCAGCTAACGATAAAAGCACAAAAATAAACCAACTAATTATTTTCGTAAAATTAATTGACGCCAGTCTGCCACATCGCTTCTACTCCCTTAAGGGGTGCCATAAGTCCTGCAGATTGGTACATGTTTTTCAGACCGATATATGAAAAAAAAATGTGAAAATTAATTTTTTATTTTTTTTCTTCAATTAAAGTGTTCATTCTTGCGAACATTATAATTTTTTAACATAACTAATTATACTGGGAAAATATAAAACACACTTTCACTGTACATCAATTTACAACTAAACCCGACTACAGAATTTATTTCGAAGACGATATATAAATTTCAGACATTTTCGGGTGTTAAGGGCTAAAGAGTCTCGTTTTAATTCTGCGCATTAAAAAATTTCTTCAAATCAATTTTTTTCCATGAAAAATGGTCAAAAAATGCTAAAAAAGTAGAAAAAACAACTTTTTTGAGGTAAAAATTGACCTTCACTTGCGTTTTGATATTTAAAATTTACTATCACAAAACATGACGCTATAACACCCGCAATTTATTTGGAATTTTTCACACACCATATTTTAAAAAAAATTTAGTGCCAAATGGCACTTATCGAGTGTACAGCCGAGTGTTAAAATTTTCATCCAAAGTTTAGAAATGATAATCGCGTGACCCAACTCATTAGTTTGAAAAAATATTTAATAGATACAAAAAATAAATAAAGGATCCACCTCATTTTTATAAGGAATTCGAAAAAACCACAATTTAAAAAATTTTGGACTTGATTTACGAAAAATTATATAATATTTCCAAAAAATTCGACAAAGATGAAAAATTAAAGATTTTATGATTTTTCAAACGGCTGTCAGAAATATGTAGGCGTTTTTGAAAAAAGTTAAAAATGCTATTTTTTGGTTTTTACCCACAGATTTACAAAAACAAAAAATTTGGACAAAAAAGGCGAAAAAATTTTCATAATAATTTATAATTTTAAATTTTTACGATTTCAAAAATAAAAACCTCGAAACTCAAATCTTTCCTCAAATGAATAAAAATAATTTTATCAAGCTGAAACATATTTATATCGGTTCAGCTAACTATAATAAGCATAAAAAAAATATACTGACTTATAATTTTTCGTAAGTTATAACGACTCCAGTCTGCTGGATTTATGGCACCCCTAACATCAGTAATAAGAAAAAAGTAAATCTAGAAAAAAAGAATAAATTTATCCGATGAACTAATTTTTTATTTTATTTTTCACAAGATATTTGTGCTCAGTTTGAGCTATCTAAGAATGTTATCGGATGAGTTGTTTTGAAAGCCGAATCAAATTAAAAAATTGGCTTAAAAACCAGTAAAAAAGAGACCCAGCCCGTAATTGATATGTATTTAATTTTTTCCCCTATGTTTTTAAGCAAAAAAAATTGAGGTGTTTCTCGCATCATAATGGATATACATTGTAATATATTTCTTATGCGTTATGGACCATAACTTATGGTAACATTTTTATTTATTTTAATAATTTTTCAAGTTGTAAATTTCAAACCATTATTAACGTTGTTATAAAGATATTTTAGTACAGAATTCGGAACATAAAATTTTCGAACTTGAAGTCTACAATTGTGAAGTGTACAATTTTGAAAAATGAATGTTTCCAAGTGAGATTAGAATTTTATGATATAGTTGTCGACCAGCTAAATAGTTGACCACTGTTTATCATATAGGGCAAACGCGCAAGAAATCAGCTTCCCGACAAAAGAGTCCTAGGAATCTGAAAAGTTAGGACGAAAGACAGTTTTTGACGGAGAGAATTTTTGCCGAAAATATTTTTTGATCAGACCACTTGGTGGCGCTCTTTCGAGCGATCAAAGTTTTCTTTTCAAAATAAGGGCAAATGTGTATCGATATTTTTCATCGATAGTATTTCAAGATCATACATAGTTTCAGATTCATGCGACCTTTTTATCGAGTACCTATTTTTTGCGCGTTTGCACTAATAATACATGATAAACAGTGGTTGACCACTTAATGCCCCCTTACAGTTTGTGCAAAAAAGGGGAAATTTAACTTGTCAGGGAGGCTATAAGTAGTCACAGGCCAGGGGGGGTTTTAAGTGGTAAAATTTGTTGTTAATATCTCGTTTTAGATATAAATCATGTAGTTATAACGGAAAATGTGCTGAAAACGAAGTTCCGTTGGTTAAGTTACTTAAGTATCATATAACTTTTAATTCAATTAAAAAAATTTGAAATAGGATAATTACAATCCATTATGGATTATCCATATGGAATATGGGGGGTGTAACTTATACCGTATAAGAGGTCAGAGGCGCTTTAACTGAGGGCTTTAAGTGGTCAACTACTGTACCGCATCTGTGATAAAATCTTTGCATCGAATTGAGACTGAGTTTTGACTGAGAAATAGATTTCGACTAATCAAAAAGCAGTAGTCGACGTGAAAGTCTACTTTTTGATGATAAATTATCATTGATTATTCAAATTCGCCTAAAAACTAATAACGAATTCAAATTGAAAAGAATGTAGCGTCTGTCGATCATGATATTAGCAGACCCTAAAAGTTGTAGGCTACAACCTTTTTAATTCAAACTATTACTATTTTTTGGTTACTTTGAATTATTATTATCTAAAAATAGACTTTCTGGTCGAGAAATTCATTTTTGGGAGGCCGCAATTATTTTTCCAGGCTAGTTTTCCTCGAAATTGATATTGTGTTTGGTTTATTTATCGAAAAGGTTATGTGTGAAAATAAAAGTTCTGTAGGAGCCTCCTACTAGGAGGGTAATTCAAGCGAATTAAATATTTCAAACATTTCTGACATACAGTATGTCACATACTGAATAAATTGAAAATGACCAAATTTCGTTTTTGGTTGGAGAAAGTTCATTTTTAACGTTTTTTCCCAGGGTTGATTCTAGTTATGCCTGAAAATGAAAGTTTTAATAGGCCGCTAACTCAAGCCAATTAAATTTTACCAAAATGCGGAAATATTTATATTTCATTATCTGTCATTTTTGGTAAAGAACCGGAAATTTATCGGTATTTATTACAAAAACGGATAATTTTCCGGAAAATGACTGATTATCAATAATAAATATTATTGAATCTTGGCCCAGATGACTGAAATCGTTTTTTTGCAGGAAAAATTTCATCTTTGAGGATTTTCGTAAGGGCAGTCCTTAGTTATGTCACATAACTTATGTGTCAAAGTGAAAGTTAAATATTACAGCCTGAGTTTTCTCGTTTACTGCGTTTTTTTTCGTCCTCCGGTTAGACAGCCAAAAGTGCATATACATTGCATTTGCATGTACTTTGCTATAGATTTTGGCTGCCTAACCGGCAGACGAAAAAAAACGCAGCACACGAGAAAACTCAGGCTGTAATTTTTCATAATCGTGCATTTTTAGTGAAAAACTAAAATGCATCGGTTTTTAAATTTCCGCGTCGCTGATTTTTTATATTTTTTTCAGTTTTTCAAGAATGTTCAAAATATTTAATTAGTGTCATCTAATTCCCATCGCATATTTATGGCTCAATTTGGTGTTTTATTAACCGGACTCAGGACTCTTGAGAGTAAAAGCGCTCTACAAAAAAAGTGACTCATTTTCGATGGCCGATTCTTTTGGTCTCTAGGGCACGTGCTTTGACGTCACTATCACAACACGACATCTTTGCCCAGATATCTGAGCTGCGTCCTAGTGAAATAATTAAAAGATTTTATTGATAAAAAATAAAATTATAAATCACAAAAAAAAATTGTAAACTCTGAATTTGAGACTTGAAAGAATGCGGG
Organism: Oikopleura vanhoeffeni; assembly: GCA_004367855.1. Lineage (NCBI taxonomy): Eukaryota > Metazoa > Chordata > Appendicularia > Copelata > Oikopleuridae > Oikopleura > Oikopleura vanhoeffeni. The sequence continues at coordinate 404,837 of SCLH01000295.1, read as the reverse complement.
GAAATGATTGGCTCTCGAGGAGTAAATAGAAATAGTCAGAGAAAAATGTGATTCAGAGTAGCTTCATTTTTTTTGAGAGAAATTAGACGTTAAAAACTTATTATTTAAAAAAGAAAAAGATAATATTATTATGAGAGAAATTTAATGGAGCGCGAAAAAAAGAAAAAATGGCAAGGTAGGAAAAATATTTAAAATTTTTGAAAATGGGTCAAAAAAAATTAAAATTTTATTTCTTATTTTATTTATTAATTAGCACGTATCGCTTCTATCTTCAAGCTGAAGTTTAACAATAACAGAAGTTTCGACATCTGTAGAAATACAGAATATAGAGTTTCTGATTTGAGTTTCAAAATTGTTGAAAATGGGTCAAAAAATTCAAATTTTATTTTTATTTTTATTTATTAATTAGCAACGTATCGCTTCTATCTTCAAGCTGAAGTTTAACAATAACAGATGTTTCGACATCTGTAGAAATACAATTAATTAATTAAATTAATATATCAATATTTTCGCGCCAATTCGATCGAAAATTTGAACTACAAAATTACAAGAGTTTGAAAATAATTAATTTGATAAAAAAATGATGAAATTAATAATTTTATAAATAATAATTATATCAAAAAGACATAATCCAGAGTTTAAAAATTATTTATTTAATTATGAAATAAATAATTAGTTGTATAATTTTAATACAATTTATTGTATTGTTAATTTTATTATTAATTAATATATCTTTATTTTCACTTTAATTAAATGAACAAAGAAAAACAAAATTGATAACACAGTATATTGTGCAGTATAAATAAACTTTATAATGAATAGGTAGAAAAAGCAAAATAATTTTAAAAATGTTTATAAATGAGAATAATTGTTAAGTTGTCCTTACAGAAATTATCTTAGATTTGACGTGTATTTTGACACTATTTCAATTTAAGATTAACACGAAAGTTTGATTTATGTGCGTGAGACACTTTGGAAAGTTCACTTTTAATTAAATAATAAATATTTCATTGATAAATGATTAAATTTTAATAAAATTTCACTTATAATCACTCTATAATTAAATTCGAATTTATTTCAGTTTTGAATAATAATTTGTGAAATTAAAAATAACCCATAATGGGTAAACCATTATCACTTTTTGTGATTGTGTAAATTTTTATTAAAAATTAGGAATTAAACTAAATGAAAATTTAATTATTTCAAAAAGGGGTAAATTCTCTAGGTAATAAGTTATTACTGGTGGGAAGCCCACAAAAGAACCTTTTGGTTTCAAATATACTGTATATTGAATTACACTGTTATATTATACTGTATATTATATACAACAGCAGTATAAACAGGGTGTAAGGTTTTTCCCTTCTTTTTTCCAAATTGGATAGACTTGATCCCCGACGTTTTGATTGGTTGAATCTGAGAAAGACGTAGGTTTTTGCCGAAATTAACTGTTCACATTAGCGTTCTCATCGCTATCTAATTTGGAAAAAAGAAGGGAAAAATCTTACACCCTGTATATTATACTGTATATAATAAACAAAATCGGCTGTTGTCCTTTATCGGCCGTTGTAACCCGTAATACAGAAAAACTTGTAAATACAGACAAAATTATAACTGAATGTAAGTTTCTTTATTCTAATTTTTTAATATTTCAATGTAGGGTAAGTTACCCTGGGTAACTCATTAATTTTTATTGGATTATGAATCACGATTCTTGATTTTTTGGCACAGTTACGCTCAAATTTAACATTACTAATGTTACATTAGGCGATCCGAAAATATGATTTTGATTTAATTATCATGAAAATGTTCTCATGAAAAAATTTGATTATTTAATGAGCGCAATAACGAGCTTTTCCGTGATATATTTTAATTTTAGTAGAAAGTCTCGATCTCGTTTTTTTCGAGTGTATCACACTTACTACAACACTGCTTTAATACTAAAAAATCAAACATAAATAGTCAAAATAATATTTTTCCGGAAAATTGTTGTTTCTTATTTCGAAAACCACCGGAATTCATGAATAATTTTCAGTTCACAGTATTTCCTATATTATAGTCTATAATATAGGAAATACTGTGAACTGAAAATTATTCATGAATTCCGGTTGTTTTCGAAATAAGAATATAATTTATAGACGTGTCTGAAAGTTATTTACTTAATAAGCTCTACACAAATGCAAAATGTGTACTTTTTCTGTACTTCGAATTCTAGCCAATTTGTATTAACAGTTAAGAAGTCTAGTGGACATTGTAGACTCTTTCAAAGTCTTACTGATTTCAATAATTGTAGTAAAAAACACTTTCGGCGATATTTGGACTTTTTTACTCGTAGGCGTGAAAAGTCTACCAAAAAAAGACAAAAACAAAAATATAATGCAGAAACCCAATATTACATGAATTTCGATTTAATCCGATTTAATCCGTATTTCTCATTCTCGCCTACGCAATTTTTATACCAACATATTGGCATTTAAAAAAAATAGCGAAAATGTAAACTTCTTATAAAGTGAGCTTTCGAGTAGAAAAGCCTGAACATATCTTAGAACAAGGTCTTGAAGTTAAGGCAAAAATTCAATGTTTCAGTGAGATGTTACTCTCGATCAAAGCCCTATAACATTTGCGTTACATTTAAAAGAATAGATTATCCATTGTTTCTTGATGGATCTTGTCAATATTAATTTAAAAATTGTTATAACATTTTGTATATACAAATTTGAATACTCTAACATTGTCGTATCAAATCCACCTAGGTAGACGTCTTATCGTAGACGTCTTATCTTTCCGTCGAAAAACTTTCGAATAATCTCGAAAGAATGTCCGCACATAACACCTGATAATCGGTAGAAATCGATGAAATAACTCGTATGAAGCTCATTCATGGTTGATATAATAAACTACCTAACGACGTTGTCAAAAGTAAGCAAACTGTACCAAAAAGTTAATTTTGTAAAATTACAATAATAATGTTGCATCTTGAAGATGAATTAATTAAAATCAAAACGTTAAAAAATGCAATATTACCATTGAAAAATTTTTTACAAGATAGCTTGAACACATTAAAACCGATTATTTATTTTTGAAATTCCTTATTTCAAATCGTCTTTTATAATACTTTTTGGCTGAACAAAAAAACAAATTAATGAACTCGTAGCGTTGCAAAGTGGTCGCTAGCCAGACCAGAGTTCGTTTTTTTATTTAACTTAAATTCTAGAAAATATATCTAGAAAGTAAAAGAAAATTAAACAGAACAAAGTCAAATAAAAAAAGAGAAAAATTAAATACAATTAATTTTTCATCAAATACATTTTTTCAAGTCCGATGGATGGACGTATTTTATTAAAATTTCATTTATTTATGTCTTTTTGATGAAATTTTAAGACAAAAAAGGTTTTTATCAGTGATTTTCTGACTACCAGGGGGTAAAAAACATTGTCGTAATAACGCCGCCTACGTCAAATAAATTTTCATCGAAACACTGTCTAATTATCGCGAAAGAATGTCCGCCCATTACACCTGAAAATCGATGAAATAATACGTACTCTCAGCAAAATCATTCATGTTTAATGTAATAAAATACCTAACGACCCGTGTCTGTCAAAATTTTGCAAACTGTACCAAAGCTGTATAAGCAGAAAAATGAAATACCAAATTTTGAGATCAATGGTTCATTTTCAATTCTTTGTACCGTTAAATTTATTCATAATTACTAAATGGCCGTGAAAGATTGACATTGGTCATTTTTGTGTCACATCTATCTGATTAAAAGTGCAACCATCGGTTTTCTGAAGGAGGTATTATACAATATTGGTTAATTGTAGCAAAAGGTGGCGCTGAAGCTAAAATAAGAACATTAACTCATAGTTATAATTCGTTTTTTTCTTGAATGAGACGTTTGGAATAAGTCAAATTTGCGACGACGACCCCCTAAACCGGTGGAACTTTGCAGGATTTCGGAATATTTTCCATTTCGGCAGTGTTTAAAATGAACTGCAGTGTATTTGTTTTAGTCTCATATACAATTTTTTTTCGTTATATGCAAATACCTTCAAAAAGATAATTTTTGCCGATATTTCATGTTTCATTTGGAGTATGAATTTTCGTCTAAGACAAATATGATAAAAATAATTCATTTTGCATGCGTTTAATAGGTCACTTATATTTCATGTAATGAATTTGAAATATAAGTGACCTATTAAACGCATGCAAAATCAATTATCTTTAGGAGTCCAAAATAACATATTTCCTTCGGAAACAATTTGAATTTCTTTCTTGAATTGGAAAGGTTATCTTGTAAAATTGAATGAAGTCATTTTATAAAATAAAAACGATTCAAATTTAACACGAAAGGTCGAATTAATCTCAGGAGGGTTATTTTAAGGATGGTTTATCTGCATGTTTTGGCTAATTAACCCATTATTTTCTATGTTTTGTCACTATCTTTCACATAATGAGTGAGGCCTTTCAAGTTCGGCTCTTTTGAAATCATACAAGCAATACAAAATCTTATGTCGTAAAAATGAAAAATTTCAAATTATTTTTTAAAGATAATCCTTGGACCGGTTTCGATTCATAATTTAAAAATTAATCAAAAAATAAATCATTATGTTGGTTTGCGTCTATAAAGACAGATTTAGAAGATTTTGATTTGATAGCAGAAAAAAGTCTTCATCATTTTACGACCGAAGTAAATTTTTGATATAGATAAATGGCTTCCGAAATTAATAAAAATAAAACCTGTATGGCACCAAAAACTAAGGAAAATATGGCAAAATCTTAGCCGTCCTTAGAGACGAGACAGAGAGTTCCTGAATTTGTATATTTCTTGTACTGCTAATTTCTGCCTACGCTTATAAGCAAATCATAGAAATTAAGAAAATACGACCATAAATGTGTGCTCCCAATTAGTGCATTTTATGATAAAACTAGGGCAATTTACAAAAAAATAACATTCGAAATAGCATTTTTTTAAGAGAATACGGCTAAAGCAATTATCCTTGTTTTATCTCAAAATTTACACCTCGACATGTTTAATACCCCCTTTTCATACATCCGGCCGACGTCTGGTTTGTTAATAAATTGGAGGCAAAGTGTGAAAACGGACGGAAACCCGGATGAAGTTAAATGGTTCAGACACGTTTATAAATATCATTAGGAAGAGAAATTAACTGGGTAAATTTGTATCGAAATCACCTAAATCCGTTTTACGCATTTTAATTCTCGCACATTCCACTGTTTAATATTATCACAATAATCCAAATAACTTTTTTGTATTAATAAGATTACTAAGGTACTTTTTTTTGGACAACCACCCCTAGTCATGACGATTACGGAAAAACAATAGATGATATCGAGAAACGGGTTTTTGCATTCAACTGCCAGCTAAAAAAGCTCAATGGATATTTTTTTTCTTTTTTATCGGACCACCGGTTCACCGGTAACCGGAGATCTATTATATAGGCATTTTTAATATAAAATTTGAGAATAAAAAATCGAAACTCGTTTTTTTCTTTCAGGAATTCATCAAAAACATAGTTCAAGCAGTAAATATGTAGACAATCGTGATGTAAGAATGTAAAAACGTAAGAATTTAACTTTTCGGCTGATTTTAAGAAAAAATTATTTGTGCTCATCGAGATTCGAACCTACCAATAAATTACATTCCGGTTTATATCCGGTGTACCGGATGTCAAATCAACTTAATAAAATTTCTCCATTAAGCTTTTTTAGTTGGCAGTTGAATGCAAACAAAACGTTTTTCGATATCGCCAATGGTTTTCCCGTAATCGTCATGACTAGGGGTGGTTGTCTTAAAGAAAAGTACATAAGTTAATAATCCATTTCGATCAATTTGTATTCGTTAAAACCGACGCTCCTTCGAAACTTTATAGTTTCTTTATATAGAATCGATTACCGGTATTTTTAGAGTCTTTACTACGCTAAAAAGTACAATTCTAGAATTAATAATTTTAGTCAGAAGTTAAATTGAGAGTTTTGAAGCCTAGTTGTCAACGCAGAAAAATAAAAATTATATTTTTAGAAACGTCATGAAATTCATTGATTCAGATAGGCTATTCTAATTTATTTCTGAGTGTGAACTAAAAAAAATGTATTTTTTCCGACGAGAATCAAATTCTCACTTGGGTTTCCGATCTCGCTGAAAAGAAACTAAGGAAGTCTCTCAAAATTATTTGAGCACACAGCGAAAGATAATTGTTTGGTCTTTACGTTTGTGCTACTCACAAAAAAAAATTAAAATTGAGGGACTAGATATGTTTTGAAAACTCATGATTTTTACGGCCGAAATAAGCGTTTTTTCTAGATTTATAGCGATATGCACTCAAATTGAAATTTCTTTGAGCACACAGCCTAGTATACGGTTATTACGGTAATTTTAAGAAAATATAAAGTCGATACCTTAAAAACTCAGGGAGGAGATAGACTTTCAATTTTTCAAAGAAAATTTTTTTGAACGTCGTTTCCGGCGGAAATGAAAATTATGGCGACTAACTTCGGACCTGATACGACGCCAATTGACCCAAATATTGTAATTCTGGTAAAATCATATCTTTCGCGTATGTATATCGAGCGTGAAACAGACTTCAAAACTACTGTGGTTTATGTCTAAGCGGACACACCTCTAAGCGGACATAACGGGCAAAAACCTACGCATTTTTCCTGAAAATCCGAAATTTTGTACCTCTAAGCTGACAAAACGGGATTTTTTCAAAACATTTCAAGCTTTTATTTAAAGGTATCTAATAAAGTTTTAGATAACTATTTCTTGAACGGCAGTGTGGCGCAGGTTGGTACGGCTCGAGAAAATGTTAATTCAGATCCAAAGGTCTTGGGTTAGAATCCCGCGCATGCAAGTTTTATGAAATACACTCAACCACTTATTAAGTACAATAATTTGTTATTTATTAGAAAAAAATTGCCTTAAAATAACTGTAGTTGTTTAAGCCTAATAACACAGAAATTGTGAGCTGTTTACAATGTAAGCCTGATGCTAAGTGATACGTAGTACAATAGTTTTACAAAATTGTCGAAATACTACAACCTGTACCAATGAAGTAATAGTAAAAAGAGTTTAATTTTAATGGAATTTTAAATTTAAAATATTTTCAAATGAAGCTAACATTTTGAAGAGGTCAGTTCAGCCTTTGCAAACAATTTTATCCCGTTGATTTCGCTTCACTTTTATTTTTGCTGCGTCTACTTTTTTTGATTAAATTCAGAATGAGAACAATTTTCGAGAACCCTTCGCGCATTTTTTTTGCTGTGTTTTGATTGGGCCAATTACGCAATAGGCCAA
>SCLH01000295.1:359084-391753 GCA_004367855.1 Oikopleura vanhoeffeni | reverse complement strand
AAAAGAGAGGGGGACAGGATTTAAAAAAATTTTAACTCAAAATTTTTTTTTTTTTTTTTTGCAAAACTAGCCTTCCCTTTTTAAAAACAAACAAGAAAACTTTTTGTTAAAGGAAGCCGGTTGTTTTGTTTGGTTAAAATTTTTCGACCCTCCAAACAAAAAATATGAAATTTTTTTTTCAGTCAAACGTGAGAAAAATTTTTCCGAAATAAAAAATGTGCTTTCGATTTTTTCGACCAGTAAGGCTGCCAAAAGAAAGCTGAGGAAAACAACTGAAGAAGAAAAGTTGGCTTTAACGCCACCCGAAATACTTTTGAAGTTTTGAGTGGTCAAATTGACACAAACGTTATTTTTGAAGCATAATTTTTGAGAAAAATACTTGAGAAAAAAATCGAAAAAACGCAAAATTTCGAAAAATTTTTTTGTTGTCATTTGGGTTTGTTTTTTGCGTTCAAAACATAACACAATTTGATTTGTGCATTTTTTATGACAATAAATAACTGTGCAAGAAAATGTAGGCCCCGGGATACCCTTAAATTCTAGAAACATGGTTCGTCCCAATTTTTTTAATTTGAGTATTAGTTGGAGTGATATTCTTTTTACTTTTCATGAAATGTTTTCCGAGTTGTAAATCACAGAATAATAGAAAACTGTATTTAGTTCAGCCGGAAGTCACATTTTTCGGAGTTTTCTTGATACTAATTTTCACTCGATTTAACCGATAGTACCTCCATGTATAAGCTAGTTGAACTAAACTATAAAGGTGCGTATCACTTTAACATACAGTATGTATTTTTTTATTGTCGAACAGAATTTCAAATATGCTGGAGAATCGTCTATAATTAGGGAGAATTCTCCCGACACTTTGAGATTCTGTTCGAACACTTAAAAAATACATACTGTATTCTTAGCATTTTAAACATTTAAACGAGGTTTATGTATTTTGTCCCAGAAAAATACTAAAAAAAAATTTGAAAAACTCGATAAATTTTGAGAAAATTCCTCGAATTTTTTTTTCTGGTATGAACCGGGAAATGCATTTTGTGGCCTTTCTTATGCCATGTTTGGTGCCTTTAGCATGTCTCTAGCCTGCAAAATAACAACCTTGAACGTACCCGGCCCTTAATGAGAAAATGAGCCCCGAATAAGCCGGAGGCTCGATAACAGGTAAATTTTAGGCTTTTTTATTAAATTTGTTAAAAAATGAGCCCCGAATCGGCCGAAGGCCGATAACAGGATTTTTATTTTATTTTTTTGAAAAAAGAGCCCTCAAACAGCCGAAAGCCGATATAGAGGGGATAATATATTTTGAATTTTGTGCTGAAAAATGCGCCTTAAATCGGCCGAAGCTCGAATTAAGGGGGGTGCATCGACTCGGATGATTGGTTCATTTTTTCAAGAGCGATTATTAATGAAAAAAAGAGTGAAAAATTGAATTTTTTTCATCAATTAAAGTGTCATTCTTGCAAACGTTATATTTTTAGCTTCTTTACAATACGTATTAAGCTGGTCAAATTAACAACAACCACTTTCACTGTACATTTAGTTCGAACTTTAGGAGGTAGGCAAGCGATGTGCGCAGACTGGCGTCCCATTTAATTTACGAAATAATTTAGTTGGTTTTTTTTGTGCTTATAAATCCGTTAGCCTAAAGCACAATAATGTGTATCAGCTCATTAAAATAATTTTTTATCTATTTAAGGGACGATTTGAGTTCAAAACTGTTTTATTTATAATTCGTAAAATTTTTTTCGAAAAAATTCAAAGGCATTAGAAAATTTTAAGCATTTTTGGTTCCAAAATTTTTTCTGATCAATTTGATGAAATGTGGAATAAAACGAAAAAAATAGCCACTTAACTTTTTCATGCATGTTTACATATTTTCTGACTGCTGGTTTTGAAAATCATGAAATGGTTTTTTTTCGTCATTTTGTAGTCGAGCTCTTTTAAAATATTATGAAAATTTTCCGCAAATCAAGTCTCAAAAAATTTAAATAGTAGTTTTTGAATCTCTGTAAACAATCAGGCCGAATCTCTTGTGAAATTTTCTGGTCTATTTGGTTTCCGTATTCAAACCGATGCAAGGGTCCAAGTGGGTATCGTTTTCCGAACTCTTGATGAATTACAACCACTTGCTTGTCGAAACGGTTTGTGGCCATTTGGCACGGCAATTTATATATAATTCGATTACTTTTAAAAATCTGTATAACATGCGGGTGTAATAGCTACTTTAACTTTTAAAAGTCAGGACATTTTTTTTATATTTAAACTCAATTGAAGGTCAATTTTTTTTCCCTAAAAGCTGTTTTCTATATTTTTCATGGAAAAAAAAAATTTCATATTTAAGAAATTTCTGCATGTGATCAATGAATCCTCCCACGAATATGGTGCATGACACCCGAAAATGTCTGCAAGATTATAAATATCGCCTTATAAAAGAAGATCCCACATCGGGTCCAGTTGCGAAATGGAGTGTAATGAAAGTGGTTTTTTTGATACTTTTACAGATAGCTTAGTAATGTTCAAAATTAAAAAATATAAACGGTTTGCAAGTATGAACATTTTCATTTAAGATAAAAATTAAAATTAAAATTTTTCATCATTTTTTTTCTTTCAAAAATCACATCCGAAAAAATGTACCAATCGCCAAACATCGCTGCTCCCCTCTAACCCGAGCCATAAATATTTTTCGAAGACTATATATATATTAATAATTTTTATGTTGCGTATTTAAAAAATTTTTCCTTGATACGAAAGTTTTTTTTTCGCATGAAAAAATGGTCAAAAAATGCCAAAAAATGTCCGAGAAAAACATTTTTTTTTGAACGATTAAAATTTGACCTTCAGATTGCGTTTTTATGACTACCTGTATAATAATTTTTTGGATCCATGGTAAAACCAAAATCGAACCTTCGAGCAGGTTTTTTGAAGGGAAATCTCGACTGTCTCTCATCTCACGTACAGTCAAGTCACATTAATAAAAAAAGTATTAAAAAATGTTGCTTAACTATTAAATGCAATGGCGCCTAATCACACCCACAATTTTATTAAGATTTTTAGAATAAACATTGTGTGAACATCGAGTGTAAAAATTTTTCATACAGGATATGTTTAGAAATTGAAATCGCGCGAAACAACTTAAATAGTTGACATAACAGATATTAAATAGATATAAAACAATTATATTAATGATTCTGACGCTTATTTTTTATTGAGAATGTCGAAAACCACAAATTGAGAATTTGGACATGATTGCGGAAAATTTTCATAATATTTTCATAAAATTCGACAGAAGAATGAAAAATAAAAGATGTTATGACTTTTCAAAACCGCTGTCAGAAATTAAGTAGGCGTTTTTGAAAAAAGTAAAACTAGCTTATTTTTTTCGGTTTTGTCACAGGATTGAAATAATAAAAACCGAAAAAAAATTTTTGGCCGAAATATATCGAAATTTCATATTTCTTTGATTTTTTTTCAAATTTTTACAATTTCAAGAATGAAAACTCGGACTCAAATTCTGTTCCTTAAAATGAATAAAAATGAATTTTAATCAAGCGGAAACGATATAAATATTGGTTCAGCTAACTAATAATAAGCATGAAAAACATATACTTACTTATTATTTTTGTAAAATCATAAATGACTCCAGTCTGCAGGGTTTTATGGCACCCTTAACCGTTTAAATAATGCTTCAAGCTTCCATAAGATCATTTTCTTCAACTTATAATAATTATAAACATAAAACCCCTTAATTCGGTCCTTTGCCGATTTTGGGGTCATTTTTTTAAAAAAATTTTAATATATACTATCCCCTTTATCGGCCTTTGGCCGATTTTGAGTGTTCAATTTTAACAAAATTAATTTATAAACAAAAACCCCTCCCCTTTTATCGGCCTTCGGCGCGATTTCGTACTCATTTTTGACAAAATTAAAATATATAATATGCCCCCTTTATGCCTTGGCCGATTTGGCTCAACTTTTTACCACAAAAGTAAATTCTAAACCCCCCTTTTAACGGCCTTCGGCCGATTTTGGCTCATTTTTCGACAAAAAATTACATATGTAAACCCTCCTTTATCGGCCTTTGGCCGATTTGGGGTTGCATTCTTCAACAAAAATTAATTGTATAAATATATAAACCAACCTTTTATCGGCCTTCGCCGATTTGGGACTCATTTTTTGACAAAAATTAAATATATATATGATCCCTTTATCGGCCTTTGCCGATTTGGATCATTTTTTTTTTAAACATACATAAAAAATAAAGTATAAAACCCCCTTTTAACGGCTTCCGGCCGATTTTTGGGCTCATTTTTCGACAAAAATAAACCATATATAATACCCCCCTTTATCGGCCTTGGCCGATTTGAATTCATTTTTAACAAAATTAATTTATAAGATATAAAACCACCTTGTTATCGGCTTACGGCGATTTGGGACCATTTTTTTGACAAAAATTAAATATATAATATCCCCGCTGTTAACTCGGCCTTGGCCGATTTGGGATCATTTTTCAACAATAATTAAATTATAAACCCCCTTTAACGGCCTTCGCCGATTTTTGGGCTCATTTTCGACAAAATAAATATGTAATTACCCCCTTTATCGGCCTTTGGCCGATTTGGTGTTCATGTTTCAACAAATAATTTATAAACATAAAACCCCTTTATCGGCCTTCGGCCGATTTGGTGATTCATTATAAAACTAATTTAATCATAAAACCCGGCTTTATCGCCTTCGGCGATTTGTGACTCATTTTTCAACAAAATTAAATTATATAATATTTCCCTTTTTATCGCCTTGTGCCGATTTGGGGTTATTTTTCAACAAAATTAATTTTTTATAAACATAAACTCCCCTTTTATCGGCCTTACGCCGATTTGGGACCATTTTTTGACAAATTTAATATTATAATATCCGCCCTTTATCGGCTTTCGCCGATTTGGGACTCATTTTAAAAATTAATTTAATTAATAAGACCCCCGCTTTAATCGCCTTCGGGCCGATTTGTGACTCATGTTTTCGACAAAATTAAAATAATAATATATATCCCTTTTATCGCCTTTGGCCGATTTTGGGGTTCAATTTTTTCAACAAAATTTAAATTATAAAGCATAAACTCCCCTTTTTATGCGGCTTCTGGCGATTTGGGGACCATTTTTTGACAAATTAAATATTATAATATCCTGCTTTATCGCCTTGGCCGATTTTGGGGCTCATTTTCAACAAAATTAATTATAACATTAAACCCCCCCCTTTTTAATCGGCCTTCGGTCGATTTGGGCCTGCATTTGCAAAATTAAATATATAATATCCTCCTTTATCGGCCTTTGGCCGATTGGGGAATCATTTTCAACAAAAAATTAAATTAAATATATCAATACTCCCTTAATCGGCTCCCTGTGCCGATATGGGCTCATTTTTTCAATTAAACTATAAACATAAACACCCCTTTTATGGCCTTCGCGATTTGGGGCTTTTTTTCAACAAAATTAAATTATACAACATGAAAACCCTTTTTTTCGGCCTTCGCCCCCCCAAATTTTGGAGCTCATTTTTTCAACAAAATCAAATCAAAATTTCCTATCCCCCTTTATCGGTCTTTGCCAGATTTGGGGCTCAGTTTTCAACAGAATTTAATTTAAAAATAATGAACGCATGTATCAATTTTCGGCTCGATAGGGGCTAATTTGTTCAACCAAGATTAAATTAAAAGTAATGACTTCATTTAAATTGGACCAGAGTTCTGAAACGGGAGCGGGATAATTCCCGCTCGAGATCGGTTCGGGATTGAAATTTTCACTTAAGACCCCCAGGACGGGCTCGGGATAAAGTTAAAAGATTTTATTGACGTTTTGAAAGTAATTTGACATTCGGGATCGGGATTGAGAACAAATATATGACTCGGGACCAGAGGATCGAATTAAAAAACTCATTTTCCGTTTAGAGCACTGGAATCGACAATTATTTGCATAACAACCAGTTAAAAATTTATCATTATTTACAATTGAAAAATTTTTCACTAAAGGAAAACTTTATTGGATTGGGAGTTTAAGATAGATTCGCAGCGGCGCCACACATTTTTGAAGAATAAAATATATTAAAGTATTGTTGCATATTTCAAAATTTGCCAGCGCTCTCGCGTAAGAATATATGGGAGCGTGCTTCGCGTACCCAACTTGACATCAACTTGTTTTGTTCCTCCCTATAATTCTTGTAAGGTGGGTACGGAAAGCACGGGCGTTGCTTAGCGTACCCCAATTGGTCCTGAATGCAAAATAATGTTTGTGAAAAACGCAACGGATCATGATATGCGTCATTAGGTGTGAGTTGAGGAAATTCCACCGACTGCAACTGGAGCATAATGAACGGCAAAAAGCTTATGTTCGCAATAAGTAGGCGTCCGTACCGGATACTCATCGGCAAAAACTAAAGCCTCAGAAGGAATTTTTTTAGTTTTGTACGCGATCGTATAATATTCAACATGGAAAATCAAATAATTAATCAATAACTTATACGCGGCGTTTCAAAGCCCCGAAAAAGTTTTTGTTTTTTTCATACTCCAATGTGACCACTTTGAGGATTCACAATTTTTTTCATGGTCGGAACTTCTTTTTCCCAAGAAAGTTTAACGCCCATAAACTCAAAAATACGTACTGAGGGGTTTTTTTGCAGATAAGTCTCCCGGTACTGAACCTACTTATAGCGAGCATTAAGTTTTGCCTGTCACTATGCTCCAGTGCAGTCGGTGGAAATCCGTACCCACCCTAATGACGCATATCATGAACGTTGCGTTTTCACAACATATTTGCATTCAGACCAATCTTGTGTACGCTAAGCACGCCCGTGCTTCCCGTACCTCAATATTGGTCTGAATAAAAAAAATAATGCAGACCAAATGTGGGTTACGAAAGCCCGGGTTGTTGCTAGCGTACCCAATGCGTACACTAGACACCGACTCAGATATATCTTATTGGCAAATGCCTAGGGCAACTGTTGCCTCGGCACACATTACGACCTATCGATTTCAGAAATTCAATACAGGGCCGTAAACTTATAAAGTACCTGTTGGCTTTGTTAGATAATACTTTATCTGTGGAAGACGGATATTTAGACAGTAATATGACGGTTATTATAGACCGTCCAAATTTCTCTATTTCCGAAAGTTAGTTGGAGAAATGGTCACTTGCATCGCCAATTTTGATAAAATTTACTTTTTTAAACTGACGCTTATTTTGACCTATTTAAACATGTCATTTTTTTAATCGGAATTTAGCAGAAGAAAGAAAAGAAGCGGATCACGGGACTCGAACCCTCGACGCAGCCCTTCCTAAATACAGCAACACACACCACTAAGCCACCGGGCCATTGGCATAGATAGAGTGTATTTATATTCTTTATTCCATTCTGACGCAGCAAACCTTCCAGCATGAAGTGAACATTGTTTCTATATATCCATCGGTAGATTCGACAAAATTTTAGGTTTCGAATTTCCGATTATTGACCAAAAACTTACGATGCAAGCTGATCCGTTTATTAATTTGCATTCCTGAGCTAAATTGTCCAAATTTTCCCTAGAAAAAAAAATTGGCACTGGAGTCTCCTGGAGTCACCCTAAATTTTTGAGTTTTGCTTCCGAATGCACAAGTTTTTTCACCCTGTGGACGATTATTAAAAGAAATTTCGCAAATTTTTTTTTACAAATTTTTCCAAAATTTTGTTTTTGACGCCAATTCCCCTGCACAACAATACACCCTGTGTCAAAAATTGGTCATTTTGGGCTCCCACGCTTGCTGACGCTAGTTATAATAGTGATTTATATTACTATTTCGTAAATTATTATATACATATAAATACGACGGTCCTACAACCGACAGGAAAAATAAACATAATTGTTGTTCTGTCCTTGACTGTCGTACAAACCTAAATATGTTACTGTATATAATTGACCTGACTACTGAATCGAATCATGTTACTTAATACTTTGTGATCAACTACACGGGTGCGGCGTATAGTTTAGAAAGTTCGTCGCCCAAACCCCGGAACTATACGCGTAATTCAACTATACGCGTGTGCTTCTAACTGATACGCGTACTTCTGGGAAAATGTGCTGCTGATGGGTCAAGTTTGTACAATTTCTAGAGTTAACAATTGCGTAAAATTATGGTCAAAGAGAAGAATTTTTGGTGATTTACGGGGGATGCCGTAATACGACTCTGATTTGACATTTTTAGTGGGAAGTATACTGAAAACTAGGAGTTCATGAGAAAAACCGAAGAATGCTTATTTGTAGATCTATCCTTGATCTTGAAGAAAAAATACTCACAAATTATTTTGACCATTACACCAATAGGTAGCAGTAATCGTAACAAGGTGACCTTTTCAAATTTCAAAATCTATCTCCTCGCCAGACGGTAATACTGCCAATTGAGCTCAGAAATTTCCACAGATGCACGTAAAGGTAGAATCTTAAATTTTTCTAGAGAGCTTTTTTTCGATCGCGGCGACTGACAACAATTCCTAGAACGCCAAATAACCGACGTATTTTTAACAATTGCAAGACTTCAAAAATTGCTAATCTCGAGGATATGTTTGCAAAATAGCTCAAATTTTTTATCACGTCTTCTCAGAAAATTTTAAAGAGATTAGAGTGAGCTTTTTTGCAATTTCGAGCTAGAACTTGAAATATGATTTTTTTTGGTCATTTTGCCCAAAAATTTCCGAAAAAAAAAGTGCTTCGATTTTTTTCGAAAGTAAGCTCAAAAGAAAGCCCGTGAACAGCACTGAATGAGAAGTTGGTCTACGTCAAGGTCGATATTTTTGCGGAAGTGTTAGTGTCAAATTTGAGCAAACTTATTTTTTAACTTCATCTTTTAAAAATACTTTAGAAAAAAATCGAAAAAAAAAATGCGAAAATTTCGTAATTTTTTTGATGATTGGGTTCGTTAGTACACTTAATTATCACCCCTATAATTTGAGCTGATTTTAAAATGCCTCTAAGGCTAAGGAGGAACACCCCCGCAAAAACTTTTTTTTCGTCCGACAAGAAAAGTTATGTAGAATATTGTAGGAGATGAAAAAAAGATTCCGATTGGACATAAATTTTTTTTATTTCACCAGCAACCTTGTCAAAAATTAAAATCCGTTTGCGGGGAATCGGTGAAATTTTTCAAGAAAAAAGTTGAAATCGAAATAGTGATGACGCGCCTCTTGCCCCAAGTTGGGACAGCTCAAATTCTCATGCATATTATATCATTTGAGATTTCCAAATTGGAAGTCAATAAGTCAGGCATGGATAATATCTTAATTAAGATTATGGCTGGAAAGTCACTTTTTTTAATGTTTTTATATATGTTTTATAAAATAAGTTGAAATTTGTTGAATTTTTTGATAATCGAAAAAAATTTAAAGAAAACAGAAGAAAGAAATTTGGCCGAAACTCTCCTTTCAATGGTCGCACAACTCTTTAGCTGCTCATTTTTGTAAGTTTTGAATAGGTTATTTAAAATCCAGGGAGAAATAACATTCTGCTTGAGACAGCCTAAAATAGGGTAAGATATACTTGTTTTTGATGATTTTGTAGCAAATCAAGAATTGAAGCAAAACTATCCTCGCTGATTTTCGTAGCCTTGCACCCGCAGGGCGGAGATACATTTGACACATTAATTCGTCAGTTTTGTAACAAGTTTCTGTTTGGACGAGGCATCACTCATTTTTGATTTTACTTTAACGCCTCACTGCAGCGCTGTGTTTTTAAAACAAAGACCACATTTTTTTTGGGGAGTATCACTTTAGATGGTGGAATATTGGAGCAGACCCCCGAAAGTTCCCTCTTATTTTTTGAGTTCATGAATTTTAGTGAGCTTCCAGAAAATGCCATAAGACAGAATGGCCGCACATGAACCAGATAATTAATCTAGAAATTTAATTGTAAGGGTGGCTTTCGGAGATGAAAATATCTGAATTATTTTATTTTGGTAACCGCGGCACCAACCTGTAGTGTAAATGACGGCGACATTTGAAATTGAACGATTCAGATAAGTGTGCATCGGGAGCGTGGCTTTCCGTACCAAATTGGCCAAATACGATTTTTTTTGTCCTCCCTATATCTTGTTAATGTGGGGTACGGCAAGCACGCCCGTGCTTTCGTACCCAAATTGGTCTACATTATTTTTTTAATCAGACCGAATTTGGCGTCATGATTATGTTGTAATCAGGTGGTTGCGAAATTCCACCGACTGCACTTGAGCACAGTCCATAGGCAATAACTCTGGCTCCATAAGTAGGGTCAGTACTTGGGAACTTCTCCGCGTAAGCTTGTTTCATGCACTCCATTGTGACCGACTTGGATGGCTCCAAATTTTTTTTCCATGTCGGAATCATTCTTCTTGAGAAAGTTTCACCCAGGGTTGTAGGAATTAATAGCGTTAAACTCATAGAATCCCGGGCTAAGGGTGGTTAGTTTTGCAAGATGAGTCTCCTGGTACTGACTCTTACTTATGCGGCAATTAAGTTATGCTATTACGTTCTTCAGTGGCAGTCCGGTGAATCCTCCAACCACCCTAAGTGACGCATAACCATTGACGATGGCGTTTTTCACAGACATATTGTTTATTCAGACAGATTTTGGGTATCGGAAAGCCACGGGTGTGCCTTTCCGTACCCAAATTGGCTCCTGAATAAATAAAAAAAATAATGCAGACCAATTTGAGAACGGAAAAGCACGGGGCGTGCTTAGCGTACCCAAATGGGTACACTAGAACACCGAGCCGTGCGCCATCGCGCGCAACGAAATTCCGTTAACGGTACCACCCCCTAAGGGGGTAGCAGGCGATGCGGCAGACTGGCGTCAATTTAATTTAACGAAAATAATTAGTTGGTTTATGTTTTTGTGGCTTATTATCGTTAGCTTGAACCATCAATAAATGTGTATCAGCGTCATTAAAATCATTGTTATCTATTTAAGGAACGATTTTGAGTTCAAACTTTTATTTTATAATTCGTATACCTTTAACCAGTGAAAAAAAAAAATTCGATTTTCAGGGTCTAGCCGGTAGTCAGGCTGAACACACCTGGTGTATTGTGCTCCTATACCATCTAGGTGGTGTCAGTGTGTCAAAAAATAAACAATGCCAAAATTTTTCTCTTGCCGTCATGCCATGAAAATAATATTTTATAAGTTTGAATGTATGATAGTTCTCTTACAACCTCCAATTACCGGTGTTTTCAGCCTGACTACCGAAACCGGTAGAACCCTGAAAATCGAATTTTTTTTTCATTGGTTAAAGTGTGGCTATCGGATGCAAAAAACGTTTTCTCGATAACCTACTACGGTTTTTGCCCAGAAGGGGTCACCTGAAAATAAAAGTTACCTAGTGATAACTGCTTTGAAAAACATTGGTGATTTTTTATGAAGTACTTCTTACTAGTGAACAGCCTTATTATAGTTATCATAATATGAAAACGATTGCTTCAATCTTGGAAATTAGTATTAGTCCACTTGAATTTGAAAAAACAGGGTGGTCCGTCAATTTGTAATAGTGATTGAGACAAGAAAAATATTCACATTTTTTTGATAGGGAATTTTATTACTGTTGATTTTTAGAAGAATGTTGCTGGTGATTTTGGGATACCAAATTTTTTTTTCTGTGCATGAAAATCAGATATATTCTCTAGCGAACTTTCAAAATTTTTTTTTCTTTTGTCGGAGAACAGGGGAAAAAAAGAATTTCATAAAATATTTCTTTTTCAATGTTCGAAAATGACGTGATTGGAAAAAACGGTGCCATAATTTTGGCCAAAAATTTTTTTTGAGTCCAGATTTAGCCCCAAACCTAAAAGTGCTCGCCAAAAGAAATATAAAATCGGGAGTTTGGTCGAATTTTTGCTGTTCCTTACCTACTCTAAGGCCTTTATAAATCAGAGTCGTATCCCCTTAAGGGTAATTTTTATACATATATGTCTAGAGCTAGAATTTGTTAGCTGTAAGTTATGAAATTTGATTTCATCGAATAAATGATAGTACAGTAAATTAAAAAAAAACATGAATTTCAAAGAAGATTTCAAGAAAAAAATAAGATGCGACTGCTGATTGGTCAATTAAACAGTATCCTAGGAGTTTATACATGTAAATTGAGTTAAGGGGTGGTCAGAGTAAGAATTTTTTGGTGATTTAAATTATTTTCGTACAAATCTTCTAGAGGATGGTACACATGATATGTATTGACTGAAACCATGATTTATTTCACTTGTTGAGAATGACCGACACTATCATTAGGTCAATCTGAACATGTTTTAAAAAAAATGTATTTTGTTCATTGTCGCCCCGAACAGGACATCTGTGTCCTGAAAAATCTGGTGAAATCACGCCTATCTTTTGCCTAGGAACGTTTGAAAAAAAGCCCTATCTTTTTCTATAACTATACGCCGCAACGCGCAGGAAACGAATTAAATTTATTTTTCAAAGCCGTAGGTTTTTGTGCGAGAGGCTAACGTGAGGTTTTTATCTCGGGTTCCAACTAATGCGCGTATTAACGTATACGTGCCGCACCCCGCTTTTATTACATAAAGAATACTTACTGGAAAAAGCTCCTCCTTTAACGGTACTACAAAACTGACGAAATTATTTTTTCAAAATGTATCGCTTCCCTGGATTTTCGATGGACACCATTTCAAAACTATTTATAATGTGCATTCAGCTGAATAGTCCCTGAGATCAGTATTGAGAGTTTTGTCAACTTTAAACTTGGAATTTGGCTTCAGAATGCACAAAAAACGTATTTGAGGCCTATTTGAGGGTCTCATATCAAAATGGTATCTTTTTCCTGGATTAAAAGTTTAAACATTCGAAACTGGATATGAATGTGCAGCTGCATAGTCCGTACTGAATGCATATTGAAGTTTTGTCCCAAATTTCCTCCTCAGTTTTTCCAATAAATCGTGTTTAGTTTTTTGAAAAATTGTGCTCTAAAAGTGCTTCTAGGACTTCAGTTTTTCGACGACGACACCGCTTAAAGCAGAGCGTATTTGCGAAGGGCATTCGAACTTCTGACAAACTCAGTCAAGACAAGTCTAAATTAATTTAATTAACTTATTAACTACACTTTATTTATTCTAACACTTTACTTAATAAGATATCGATAACGAGGCCTCCTGTTTTTTTTACTAAATTTTCAGCCAAAACTTTAAATTTAATTCAGCTTTGCTAACAACTCATCCGATTGAATCCTGAGATTGCTTAAAACAGAGCACAAATATCTGGTCAAGTAATTGAATTAAAAAAATTGGTCGAACTCCGATAAGGGGGTAACAGCGATGGTGGCAGATTGGTACATTTTTCGGAAGTGGATTTTTGAAAGAAGAAACAATGTGAAAAGTTGTTTATTTTATTTTTTTATCTAAAATGAAAAGTGTTCATACTTGGCAAACGTTGTATTATTTTTAAATTTTTACATACTGAAGTTTCTGTAAAAATATCAAAAACCACTTTTCATATTACACCTCCATTTCCAACCTTGACCGATGTGGGATTTTTTTAAAGGCGATATTTATACAACTTCTAAGACATTTTCGGGTGTAAATGCCACTAGCATCGCGGGTCCGGCGGATAAGTGAAAGTTTTTTTCGCTCAACCAACCTCACTCTATCAGCCGAATTTCACCTGATTAGCCGATTTCACCCATCCGCCGGACGGCTGGGAAGCATCACGCTCTGATTGGTCATAATAAAAACAGGTCTAGATATTTATAATTTTAGTTACAGGGTAGTCAGAGTGAGGAAATTAAAGGGCGATTTTGCCTCCATTTTTAATCATTAAATCAAAAGTGACGGTTTTAACCAAACCTCAGAAACTACTTTTTGATTAATTGACTCACGCAGTAATTTGAATTTAGCTTCTAGATATCATTTATTTAATTTTATTACGCAAATATGTATTAAATAAAAATTTTTAAAACAGCTGAGTGTTTTTTAATTGCCATTTTTTTTCTCGCAGTCGGCTAGACAGCGTTTGACGGGAGCAAAAAAATGGCCCAAAAAGAACAAAGCTAAATTGGCGTTCATTTTTTTCCTCTCGCGGAGCAAGAAAATGGCCGCAATTTTGCTGAAACATTGAAAACTCGTTCTAATATTTGGAATAAAATATTAATTAATTCAAATAATTATTTAAGATCTATTATTAACTGCGAGAAATGAAGTGGAAAACTTTAAATTATCGCGAGACAATTTCAACCAATAAAAAAATAAACTTATCTGAAGATGTTCAATACAATACCGGACTATATCTGTAGTTTTTTTGAAAAAAAAGGAAATTTAATAGTTAATGATTCGTACCATGCGGACAATTTAAAATCCTGGAAGAAAATATTGTACTCACTTGATTTGGTAGAACGTTGCCGCTTTTGGTTGAATTATATCGACCAGACTGGAACATTAAATTGTGTCATGATACACCACTACAAAGAAATGGGTGTTATGACTGGGTTGTCTCATTGCATTTATAATCGCAGAGAATAATTTTCCAGAAGATGTCCTCAATTTGATTTTCATAACGAAAAGAAAAAATACGCTAACGTGAAAAAATTGCCTATGAAATAATTGCTGGGAATTTTATTTGAAACAAAAATTGTGTGGAAGATTTTTGAGGCAAATAGATATAACAAACGACTAAATTAATTGAATAGTTTTTGTCATTCGATAAAAATTCCCAATATGCCTTTATTTTGGCTTTTCGAAAACTTCCTATCTTCTTTTTGCCTAGGAAGTTTTGAACCGTAAACCCTATCTTTTGCCTTACGTCTATCCGCCGTCTATCCGCCGGAAAAGTTTTTTTTTCGCTCAAAACCTTCAAACCGTATTAGCCGGATTTTCAACCTCTCCGCCGGACCCTGCTGTAATACATGGGAGAATCATTATCCACATGTCAAAATTCTATAAAATATGAAGAGTATTTTTTTCATGAAAAAATAGACAAAAACAGCTCGTAGGAAAAAAAATGACCTCCAATTCAGTTAAATATAAAAAAATGTCCTGACTTTACAAAAAGTTTAAGTAGCCTATTACACCGCGCAATTATACAGATTTTTTTAAAAATAATAAAAATATTAATAATTGCGTGCCAAAATGGCCACAAACCGGTTTCACGAGCAAGTGTTGTAAATTTCATCAGAAGTTCAGAAAACGATATTCCACTTGACCTCTTGCAATCGGTTTATAATCACGGAAACCAAATAGACACCAGAAAATTCACAAGTGATTCGGCCTGATTTTTTACCAGAGAATCAAAAACTACTAAATATAAAATTTTGGGACTTGATTTGCGGAAAATTTCATAATATTTTTCAAAGAGTCGACAACAAAATGAACAAAAAACATATTTCAGGATTTTTCATAACACAGTCAGAAATATGTAAACAAATGCATGAAAAAAGGTTTAAAGTGGCTATTTTTTCGTTTTTATTACACAGATTTTCAAATAAATTAATCAGAAAAAATTTTGGAACGAAAAATGGTTAAAATTTTCATAATGCTTTGAAATTTTTTAGAAAATTTTACGAATTATAAAATAAAAGTTTGAACTCAAATCGTTTCCTAAATAGATAAAAAATGATTTTAATGAGCTGATACATCATTATTGTGGTTCAGCTTAACGATAAAAGCCACAAAAATAACAACTAATTAATTCGGTCAATTAAATTGCGCCAGTCTGCCACATCGCTTCTACTCCCTTAAGGGTTCCATAAGTCCTGCCATAGATTGTACAGTTTTTTCAGACCGATATATGAATAAAAAAATGTGAAAATTAATTTTTTTATTTTTTTCTTCAAATTAAAAGTGTTCATTCTTGCGAACATTTATAATTTTTTAACATAACTAATTAATCTGGGAAAATATAGTAAAACACACTTTTCAACTGTACATCAATTTTACAACTAAAACCCGACTACAGAATTATTTCGAAGACGAATATAATACATTTCAAGACATTTTCGGGTGGTTAAGGGCTAAAGAGTCCCTCGTGTTAATTCGCTGCATTAAACAAATTTCTTCGATATCCAAGTTTTTTTCATGAAAATGGTCAAAATGCTAAAGAAAGTAGAGAAAAACAACTTTTTTGAGTAAAAATGACCTTGCACTTGCGTTTTGATATTATAACAATGTTTGACTATCACAAACAATGACGCCTATAACACCGCAATTTTATTTGGAATTTTTTCAGCACCATACATTTAAAAAAAAATTTTAGTGCTCAAATGCACTTATCGGAGTGTAATGCCGATGTTATAAATTTTTCGATCCAAAGTTTAGAAATGCAAATCGCGTGAACCCAACTCATTAGTTTGACATATCGAAGATTTAATAGATACGAAAAATGTCAATAGGATTCTCACCGTCATTTTTATAAGGAACTTCGAAAAAACCACAATTTTAAAAATTTGGACTTGATTTAACGAAAAATTTTCATAATATTTTCCAAAAATTCGACTAACAGATGAAAATAAAGATTTTCATGATTTTTCAACACGCTGTCAGAAATATGTAATGGCGTTTTGAAAAAAGTTAAAAATTGCTTATTTTTTGGTTTTTAACCCACAGATTTAAATAAACAAACCCAAAAAATTTGGACAAAAAGGCGAAAAAAATTTTCATAATAGATTTGGAATTTTTTGCAATTTTTTACGATTTCAAAAATAAAATACCGAACTCAAACTTTCCTCAAATGAATAAAAATAATTTATCAAGCTGAAACATATTTATATCGGTTCAGCTAACTATAATAAGCATTAAAAAAATATATACTGACTTAATAATGTTCGTAAGTTATAACGACTCCATCCTGCTGGATTTATGGCAACCCCTAACATTCAGTAATCTAAGAAAAAAGATAATCTAAGAAAAAAGAAAATAATTTATCCCGGATGAACTAATTTTTTTATTTTATTTTTCCACAAGATATTTGTGCTCAGTTTGAGCTATCTAAGAATGTTATCGGGATGAGTTTGTTTTTGAAAGCCGAATCAAATTCAAAAAACCTTGGGCTTAAAAACCCAGTAAAAAAGGACCAGGAGCCCCCGTAATTGGATATACCGTATTTAATTTTTTTCCCTATGTTTTTTAAGCAAATAACAATTGAGTGTTTCTCGGCATCATAAATGGATATACATTGTAATCATTAATTTCTTATGCGTTATGGACCAGTAACTTATGGTAACATTTTTATTTATTTTTTAATCTTTTTCAAGTTGTATAATTTCAAACCATTATTAAGTTATAAAGAATTTTAGTACATGAATTCGGAACAATTTTTCGAACTTGAAGTCCACAATTGTTTGAAGTGTACAATTTGAAAAAAATGAATGTTTCCAAAGTGAGATTTAGAAATTTTATGATATCGTTGTCCGACAGTTAAATAGTTGACCACTGTTTATCATATAGGGCAAACGCGCAAGAAATCAGCTTCCCGACAAAAGAGGCCTAGGACATCCTGAAAGTTAGGACGAAAGACACGTTTTTGACGGAGAGATTTTGCCGAAAATATTTTGATCAGACCCACTTTGGTGGCGCTCTTCGAAGCGATCCAAGTTTTCTTCCAAAATAAGGGGCAAAGTGTATCGATATTTTTTCCTCGATAGTAATTTCAAGATCAACATAGTTTCAGATCATGCGACCCTTTATCGAGTACCTATTTTTGGCGCGTTTGAGCTACATAATACATGATAAACAGTGGTTGACCCTTAATGCCCCTTACAGTTTGTGCAAAAAAGGGGCAATTTAAGCTGTGTCAGGGAGGCTAATAAAGTAGCTGCACAATGGCGAGGGGGGTTTTTAAGTGGTAAAATTTGTGTAATATCTGCGTTTTAGATATAAATATGTAGTTATAACGGAAAATGTGCTGAATACGAAGTTCCGTTGGTTAAGTACTTAAGTATCACATATAACATTTAATCAATTAAAAACATTTGAAATAGGATAATACAATCCATTATGGATTATTCCAATGGAATATGGGGGGTATAACTTATACCGTATAAGAGGTCAGAGGCGCTTAACTGAGGGCTTTAATGGTCAACTACTGGTCCGCATCTGTGAATAAAATCTTGCATCGAAGTTGAGACTGAGTTTTGACTGAGCAATAGATTTCGACTAATCAATAAAGCAGTAGTCGACGTGAAAGCTACTTTTTTGATGATAATATATTGCTTATTCAAATTCGCCTAAAAACTAATAACGAATTCAAATTGAAAGAATGTAGCGTCTGTCGATCATGATATTAGCAGACCTAAAAGTTGTAGGCCTACATTGTAGCCGCTACAAACCTTTTTAAATTCCAAAACTATTACTATTTTTGGTTACTTTGATTATTATATCTAAAATAGACTTTCTGTCGAGAATTCATTTTTTGGACGGCCGCAATTATTTTTTCCAGCTAGTTTTCCTCGAATTGATATTTGTGTTTGTTATTTATCCGAAAAGGTTATGTGTGAAAATAAAACGTTTCTGTAGGAGCCTCCTACTAGGAGGGTAAACTTCAAGGCGATTAAATATTTTCAAACATTTCTGACATACTGAATAAATGACAATGACCAAATTTCGTTTTTGTTGGAGAAAGTTCATTTTTTAACGTTTTTCCCAGGTAGATTCTAGTTATGCCTGAAAATGAAAGTAATAGGCCGCTAACCAAGCCAATTAAATTTTACCAAAATGCGGCAATATTTATATTTCATGATCTGTCTATTTTTGTAAAGAACCGAAATTTACGGTATTTATTACAAAAACGGATATATTTTTCCCGGAAAACGACTGACTTATCATAATAAAGTATTAATTGAATCTTGCCCACGATGGACTGAAATGTTTTTTTGGCAGGCAAACGTTTTATCTTTGAGGATTTTCGTCAAGGGCATCCTTAGTTAGGCACATAACTTATGTGTCAAAGGGAAAGTTAAATATTTACAGCCTTGGTTCTCGTTTACTGCGTTTTTTTTCGTCTCCGGTTAGAACAGCCAAAAGTGCATATACATTGCATATGCAGTACTTTGCTTAATAGATTTTGCTGCCTAACCGGCAGACGAAAAAAAACGCAGCAGCACGAGAAAACCATGGCTGGTATTTTTCAATAAATCGTTGCATTTTTAGTGAAAAACTAAATGCATCGGTTTTTAACTTCCGCGTCGCTGATTTTTATATTTTTTCATTTTTCCAAGAATGTTCAAAAATATTAATTATGTCATCTAATTCCCATCGGCATATTTATGGCTCAATTTGGTGGTTTTATTAACCGAAACTCAGGATCTTGAGAGTAAAAGCGCTCTACATAAAAAAGTGACTCATTTTTCTGATGGCCGATTCTTTTGGTCCTAAGGGCAGCGTGCTTTGAACGCACTATCCAACAACAGCGACATCTTTGCCCAGATATCTGAGCTGCGTCTGTGAAATAAATTAAAAGATTTTTAAATGATAAAAAGATAAATTATAAATCAGAAAAAAAATTGGTAAACTCTGAATTTGAGCTGAAAAGAATGCGGGAAGATGGATTGCTCTCGAGAGTAAATAGAAATAGTCAGAGAAAAATGGTGATTTTCAGAGTACTTCATTTTTTTAGAGAAATTAGACGTTAAAACTTATTTATTGTAAAAAAGAAAAAGTAATATTATTATGAAGAGAAATTTAATGGAGCGGCGAAAAAAAGAAAAAATGGCAAGTAGGAAAAATATTTTAAATTTTTTAAAAATGGGTCAAAAAATTAAAATTATTTCTTATTTTTATTTTTAAATTAGCACGTATCGCTCTATCTTCAAGCTGAAGGTTTAAACAATAACAGAAGTTTTTCGACTATCTGTAGAAATACAGAATATAGATGTTTCTGATTTGGATTTTCAAAATTGTTTGAAAATGGGGTCAAAAAAATTCCTCACCATTTATTCTTATGTTATTTATTAATTAAGCACGTATCGCTTCTATCTTCAAAGCTGAATTTAAAACAATAACAGATGTTTCGACATCTGTAAAAATACAATTAATATTAAATTAATATAATCAATATTTCGCGCCCCATTCGATCCGAAAATTACGACTACACAATTACAGAGAGTTTGAAAATAATTAATTTGATAAAAAAATGATGAAATTATAATTTTATAAATAATTTATTATATCCAAAAGACCCTAATCCAGAGTTTAAGAATAATTATTTATTAATTAATGAAATAATAATTAGTTGTATATATTTTAATACAATTTTTATTGTTAATTTTAATTAATAATTAATATATCTTATTTTCCCTTTAATTAAATGAACAAAGAAAAAAAAATTATAACACAGTATATTGTGCAGTATAATTAAACTTTATAATGAAATAGGTAGAAAAAGCATAAATAATTTTAAAAATGTTATAAAGTGAGAATAATTGTTAAGTTGTCCTTACAGAAATTATCTTAGATTTGACGTGTATTTTGACAGCTATGTCAATTTAAGATTAACACGAAAGTTTGATTTATGTTGCGTGAGACACTTTGGGAACGTTCACTTTTAATTCACTAATAAATATTTCATTGTAATTATTTAATTAATAAAATTTCAACTTATAATCACTTTTATAATTAAATTCGTATTTATTTCTGTTTTATATAAAAATTTGTGAAATTAAAAATAACCCATCATGGGTTAACCATTATCACTTTTTTGTGATTGTGTAAATTTTATTAAAATTATGAATTATAACTAAATGCAAATTTAATTATTTCAAAAAGGGGTAAGATTCTCCTAGGTAACAAGTTATTACTAATCACTGGTGGGTAAGCCCACAAAAGAACTATTTGGTTTTCAAATATACTGTATATTAAATAACTGTTATATTATACCTGTATAGTTATATACAACAGCAGTATACTACAGGGTGTAAGGTTTTTTCCGTCTTTTTCCAAAATTGGATAGACTTGTTGATCCCCTAACCGTTTTGATGGTTGACACTGAGAAAGAACGTAGGTTTTGCCGAAATTAACTGTTCAACATGTAGCCGTTCTCAATCGCTAACCGATTGGAAAAAAGAAGGGAAAAATCTTACACCCTGTATATTATACTGTTAGATTAATACTGTTATATAATACACAAAAATCGGTCCGTTGTAAGCGAAATCGCTGTGTCCTTATCGGGCCTTGTAAACCCGAATACCGAAAAACTTGTTAAATACAGACAAAATTATAACCGACTGTAATTTCCTTATTCTAATTTTTTAATATTTCATATGTAGGGTTAAGTTACCTCTGGGTATCATTAATTTTTATTGGATTATGAATCACTGCCTTCTTGATTTTTGGCACAGTTACGCTCAAAGTTAACCCTTACTCATGTTAATAGGCCATCCGAAATATATGATTTTGATTTAATTATGCATGAAAAATGTTCTTCATGACAAAATTTGAGTTATTTACTGAGCGCAATAACGAGCTTTTCCCGTGATAAGTACTTTTAATTTTAGTAGAAAGTCTCGATCTCCGGTTTTCTTCGAGTGTATCAACACTTACTACACCACTGCCTTAAATACTAAAAATCAACATAAATAGCCAAAATAATATTTTCCGGAAAATGTTGTTCTTATTTCGAAAACCAGCCGGAATTCATGAATAATTTCAGTTCACAAGTAATTTCCTTATTATAGTCTATAATAGTAGGAAATACTGTGAACTGAAATATTCATGAATTCCGGTTGTTTTTCGACATAAGAATATAATTTTTAGACGTGTCCTGAAGTTATTTACTTTAAATAAGCCTACCCAAATGCAAAATGGTACTTTTTCGTACTTTCGAATTCTAGCAATTTGTATTAACAGTTAAGAAGTCTCAGTGGACATTGTAGACTCTTTCAAGTCTTACTGATTTCAAAAATTGTAGTAAAAAACACTTTCGGCGATATTTGGACTTTTTCACTCGTAGGCGTGAAATCGTCTACCAAAAACAAGACAAAAAACAAAAATATAATGTCAAGAACGCAAATATTACCTATGAATTTCGATTAATCCGTATTTCTCATTCTCGCCTACGCAATTTTTATACAACATAGTTGGCATTTAAAAAAAAAAATAGCGAAAATGTAAACTTCTTATAAGTGAGTAGAAAGCTGAACATATCTTAGAACAAGGTTCTTGAAGTTAAGGCAAAAATTTCAATGTTTTCAGTGAGATGTGACCTCTCGTCAAAGCCCTATAACATTTGCGTTTACTTTAAAAGAATTAGATTATCCCATGTTTCTTGATGGATCTGTCAATATTAATGTTAACAAATTGTTATAGCCCATTTAAATATACAAATTTGAATACTGCTAACATTGGTCGTATCAAATTCCACCTACGTCAAAGTATCTTTCATCGAAAACTTCGAATAATCTCGACAAGGAATGTCGCACAAAACACCTGATAATCGGTAGAAATCGATTGAAATAACTTGTATGAAACTCATTCATGTTGATATAATAAAGCCACCTAACGACGTGTTGTCAAAGTAGCAAACTGTACAAAAAGTTAATTTTGTAAAATTACAATAATAATGTTGCATTTTCGAAGATGAATTAATTAAAATCAAAAGTTATAAAATGCAATATTACCATTGAAAAATTTCTACAGATAGCTTGAACACATTAAAACCGATTATTCTTATTTTTGAAATTTCCTTATTTAAAATCGTCTTCATAATAACTTTTTGCTGAACAAAAAAAACAAATTAATTGAACTCGTAACGCGTTGCAAAGTGGTCGCTAGCCAGACAGAGTCGTTTTTTTAAATTTAAACTTAAATTCTAGAAAATATTTTCTAAGGCACGCTGCGAGTAAAGTAACAGAAATTAAACAGAACAAAGTCAAATAAAAAAAGAGAAACATTAAAGTACAATTAATTTCATCAAATACATTTTTCAAGTCCGATGATGGACGTATTCATTAAAAATTTATTTATTTATGTCTTTTTATGAAATTTGAAGACAAAAAAAAGTTTTTAGTTCAGTGATTTTCTGATAACCAGGGGGTAAAGAAACATTGTCGAATAACGGCCGCCTACGTCAAATAAATTTTCAACCGAAACACTGTCTAATTATCGCGAAAGAATTCCCGCCCATAAACACCTGAAAATCGATTGAAATGAATACGTACTTCTCAGCAAAATCACCATGTTTAATGTGATAAATCTAACGACCCGTTCTGTCAAAATTTTGCCAACTGTACAAGCTGTATAAGCAGAAAAATGAAAATGCCAAATTTTGAGACATGGGTTTCATTTTCAATTCTTTGTACTGTGAAAATTAATTCATAATTACTAAATGGCCGTGAAAGATTGACTTGGTCATGTTTTGTGTCCCCACCTAGTCTGAATTAAAAGTGCAATCCATCGGTTTTTCTGACAGGAGGTATCATAGAATATTGGTAATTTAGCAAAAGGTGGCGCTGAGCTAAAATAAGAAACTAATTATAACTATAGTTAAAGGGTTAGGCCACTGGGGATTTTTCGATTTTCACGTTGGCCATACAAATACATTTTTCACCTATACTGAATATGTTACGACCCTAACTAAGAAGAATATCACCATTAAAAAAAACTAAGCAAAATATATTTGGGAGTCATTGTATGGCTACCTTAAAAATGAAAATTCCAAATTTAAGCTCTCTACTGGACTTGTGTGGTCATTTTGGAAATTTTGGTGGTCATTTCGATTTTAGTTGGGTCGTTTTAACCTTAGGCCATACATTTGGTAGTTATTGTATAGGCTATCTAAAAGTTAAAATTTTCATTAATATTAGCTTCTCCACTGAACTCGTGTGTCATATTTTTTGGAAAATTTTTAACGGTCATTTTCGTCTTAATAATGGGAAATCGAATTACCTGGAACAAAAATTGGACCACTTGGGGAGATTTGAATCCCAGTGGCCTAGACCATAACTACTAGCTATCTGTATAATTCGTTTTGTCTTGAGAGACGTTGAATAAGTCAATTTGCGCCGGACGACCTCCCTAGAACCGGTGGAACTTGCAGGATTTTCGGAATATTTTCCATTCGGCAGTGGTTTTAAAATGAACTGCAGTGTATTTTGTTTTAGTCTCATATACAAATTTTTTTTTCGTTTATATGCGAAATACCTTCAAAAAGATACTTTTTGACACGATATTTCAGTGTTTCATTTGGAGTATGAATTTTCGTCTAAGACAAATATGATAAAAATAATTCATTTTTGCCATGCGTTTAATAGGTCACTTATATTTCATGTAATGAATTGAAAATCATAAGTTGACCGTATTAAACGCATGCAAAATCAATTATCTTAGGAGTCCAAATATTTCCTTCGGAACAATTTGAATTTCTTTCTTTGAATTGGAAAGGTTATCTGTAAAATTGAAATGAAGTCATTTTAATAAAATAAAAAACGATTAAGTTGATTTTAACACGCCCAAGTCGAATTAATCTCAGGGGGTTATATTAAGAGTGGTTATCTGCATGTTTGGCTAATTAAACCCATAAATTTCTTATGTTTGTCACTATCTTTTCACATAATGAGTGAGGCTTTCAAGTGTTCGGCGCCTTTGAAATCATACAAGCAATACAAAATCTTATGTCGTAAAAATGAAAAATTTCAAGATAAGTTTTTTACAGATAATCTTGGACCGGTTTCGATTCTAATTTAAAAATTCAATCACAAAAAAAATCATTATGTTTGTTTGCCGTCTATCAAGACAGATCTTAAGACTATATGGGCAACGTACGCTTATAATTTCGGCGTGTCCTCTTCAAATTTGATTTTTAGAAGATTTGATTCGATAGACAGAAAAAAGTCCTTCATCATTTTTACGACCGAAGTAAATTTTGATATAGATAATGGCTTCCGAAATTAAAAAAAATAAAACTGTATGGCACCAAAAACAAGGAAAAAGGAAAAATCTTAGCCGTCCTATAGACAGACGAGAGTTCCTGAATTTTTATATTCTTGCACTGCTAATTTCCGCCCTACCGCTTATATAGCAAATCATATACGAAATCAAGAAAATACGACCATAAATGTGGCTCCCAATTAAGTGTGCATTTTATGAATAACTAGGGCAATTTACAAAAAAATAACATTCGAATAGCATTTTTTACGAAAATACGGCTAAAGCAAATTATCCTTTGTTTTATCTCAAAATTTACAACCTCGACATGTTTAATACCCCTTTTTCATACATCCGGCCGACGTCTGGTTTGTTAATAAATGTATAGGACAAATGTGAAACGGACGGAAGAACCCGGATGAAGTTGAAATGGTTTCAGACACGTTTATAAATATCATTAGAAGGAAAATTAATTGGGTAAATTTGTATCGAAATCACCTAAATCCGTTTACGCATTTTAAATCCTCCGCACATCCCACTGTTAAATACTGCTTGCAAATATTATCACAATAATCAAATAAGCTGTTTTGTATTACTCAAGTTACTAAGGGTCTTTTTTTGGACACCACCCTAGTCCAATGACGATAATCGGAAAAACATAGATGATACGAGAAATTTTAATATAAAATTTGAGAATAAAAAAATCGAACTCGTTTTTTCTTCCAGGAATTCATCAAAAATATAGTTCAGGCAGTAAATATTAGACAATCGTGCTGTAAGAATGTAAAAACGTAAGAATTTAACTTTTCGGCTGATTTTAAGAAAATTGTTATGTGCTCATCGAGATTCGAACCTACCAATGAATTTACATTCCGGTTTATATCCGGTGTACGCGGATGTCAAATCAACTTAATAAAAATTTCTCCATTAAGCTTTTTTAGTTGGCAGTTGAATGCGTTTTTTTCGATATCGCCAATGTTTTTCCCGAATCGTCATGACTAGGGTGGTTTGTCCTAAAAAAAAGTATACTTAAGTTAATAATACCATGTCGATAATTTGTATCCGTTCAAAACCGACGCTTTCTTCGAACTTTATAGTTTTCTTTATGTAGAATCGATTAACCGGTATTTCTAAGTCCTTTACTACGCTAGAAAGTACCAATTTCTAGAATAATAATTTTAGTCAGACGTTTAAATGGAGAGTTTTGAAGCCTAGTGTCAACGCAGAAAAAATAAGAAATTATCTTTGTTTTAGAAAACTCCTGAAATTCTGATTCAGATAGGCTATTTCTAATTATTTCTGAGTGTGAATAAAAAAATGTATTTTTTTTCCGACGAAAATCAAATTCTCACACTTTGGTTTCCGAATCTCGCGAAGAGAAACTAAGGAAGTCTGCCTTCAAATTATTGAGCACACAGCGGAAAGATAATTGTGGTCCTTACGTTTGTGCCTTACTCACTAAAAAAAATTAAAATGGGGGACAGATATGTTTTGAAAACTCATGATTTTACGGCGAAATAAGCGTTTTCTAGATTTATAGCGATATGCACTCAATTGGAAAATTCTTTGAGCCACGCCTATATCGGTCATTACGGTAATTTTAATAAAAAAAATAGGAAGGTCGGTAGCTTGAAAAACTCAGGGGAGGAGATAGACTTTCAATTTTCAAGGAATTTTTTGGAAGCGTCGTTCCGGCGGAAATGAAAATTATGGCAACTAACTTCGGACCTGATAACGACGCAATTGACGCCAAATATTGTAATCTGGTAAAAGATCCATGAATCTTTCGCGTATTTATATCGAGCGTGAAACAAGACGTTCAAACTACTGTGGTTTATGTCTAAGCGGACACACCTCTAAGCGGACATAACGGGCAAAAACTACGCATTTTTCTTGAAAATCCGAAATTTTGTACTCTAAGCTGACAAAACGGGGATTTTTTTCAAACAATTTCAAGCTTTTATTTAAAGTATCTAATAACTTTTAGATAACTATTTCTTGAACGGCAGGTGGCGCAGGTTGTAGGCTCGAGAGAAATGTTAATTCCAGATCCAAAGGTCTTGGTTAGAATCCCGCCATGCAAGTTTTAATGAATACACTCCAACGCACTTATTAAGTAGAATATCTGTTATTTATTAAAAACAATTGCCGTAAAATAACTGTAGTTGTTTAAGCTAATAACACAGAAATTGTGAGCTGTTACAAATGTAAGCCGTGATGCTAAGTGATACGTAGTACAATAGTTTTACAAAATTTCGAAATACTACAACCTGTACCAATGAAGTAATAGTAAAAAGAGTTTAATTTTAATGGAATTTTAAAAATTTAAAAATATTTCAAATGGAGCTAACATTTTTGAAGAGGTTCAGTTCAGCTTTGCAAACAATTTTATCCGTTATTTTGCTTCACTATTATTTTTTGCTAGCGACTGTGTTTTTTGATTGGGCCAATTACGCAATAGGCGAAACGCTGCGCGTTTATTGGCTAATGGAGTCTAGATATATAATAAACATTTGATCATAGACTATTAACGTAGGTTTGGCGTATA
Source organism: Oikopleura vanhoeffeni (assembly GCA_004367855.1). Classification (NCBI taxonomy): domain Eukaryota; kingdom Metazoa; phylum Chordata; class Appendicularia; order Copelata; family Oikopleuridae; genus Oikopleura; species Oikopleura vanhoeffeni. The sequence continues at coordinate 364,362 of SCLH01000295.1, read as the reverse complement.
CAATGTGAAACGATTGTTATTCACAAATTTGACCTTATTTTGTCCCCGCTTAGAGAGATTTTTACATTAATAGTTTCTCAGAATAGAACAAAAAAGCCTTAATTCAACTTTTCTGGCAATAGTTCTCTTTTATGAGGTTGACTGAGTCTCAGCGGCAAATAAAGGCTTTCAATTTTAGAGCTCTCTAGGCCCCTTTTGGGGATTTAGAGCGAATAGGTTTAAGCGGACAAAACGGGGTAAAGTTTTTTTGTCCGCTTAGAGGATTTTGTACATTTCAAAATAACAGAAAATCTGCCCCAAAAACTTCTAATTTAACTTATTCGGTAGTATTTAATCATTTTCTGATGGTTTAACCAGTGTCTATAGCGAATTTGGCTATAGTTTTAAAAGCTCAGTAGCGCACTCTGGAGTGATTTATAGCAAAATGGATCTAGCGGACAAAAACGGGGTACCTCTAAGCGGACATAACGGGATTTTGAAAAGTGTCTCCTTCGACAGAAACCACAGTACTTTTGTCAATTGCGTTGACGCACTCCTTCAGTATAAAAACGTTATTACTGACGCGATACTTGTTTTTTGCGAACCTCTAGTATTTTCAGTGAGTGTGTAAATATTTCGTCCTTATCAACTAGATGAATAATTAGTCAAGAAGTGTTTGTGAAACTATTTATCTTCAGAACTGATCTTGAAATCACTTGATGAGTACTATTAAATGATTATTTCTTTTTCAATTCACAGTTAAGTGTTTTTCTGACCGTAAAATAAAATCCAATTTATCACTATTTATTTTTTAACGTTTAAACTTTAAAAGCTTGTTTAAAAATTTCGAGTTTGTAATCCGGAAAAAACAAAGCCTTGAAGAAGCTGGTTTGCAACCGAAATCAGATATGGCTAGGTCCATTAGATCTGAAAAGAAATAACTGCTTGAGTCCGAATCAGTAATTTTTGAGATTAGCTTTCATCAGCCTTGAATTTTTTTCGCACGAAATATTCGAATGTAATCAGAATGTATTTTTTGCTTCCCCCCATATAAATCAAATTTAATAAAACATAAAAAAGATCATCCAAAACAATATATCAAGAATATAAATCTACGTTCTGTAGAATCTACAGTGTAGATTTTTAAACGATTTTCGAAGTCAAATAAATGCGAGTAAAAAGCAAGTGTCGCTGTTTTCTATATGGAAATTCGCTTATAAGGACAAAACGGCCGAAATTTGCTTAACCGAAGTTATTAAAAAAAAGTTTAAAAGCACGATCACTTCAAGACAAGACGGCTTATTCTTCAAATACACTAAAATCGTAGGCGGGTAGAAACATTTGAAATATGTTTTGTTCAATTTCTGCATTTATTTTCAGCGCTCCTTGCGCTATTTTTCCGATTTGAATAAAGAATAATTATCGTTATAAGGACAAAATGAACGTCCTTATGACCAATATGAACAAAATGACTTTCATTATAGAAAAACAAGACAGTATAATTATTTTTTCCCTGCTGTCAATAGCATAACAAATATTTAAAATAAATCATGTTCCGATGAAAGTCACTGTTCTTGTACAAATCTTTCAAAAAATTAAAAATGTCCCTTTTTTACCTTGACAATTTAGAGCCACAATGACCGTTTCCGCCTGTCGATTATAGTCGCGGGCAATTGCCCACTATAATCTCAACAAAAAAATAATTAGGGATTATTTATGACTTTTTTTACTTTTTCCCAAAGCGAAAATGGCTCATTTTCTGGTTAATCAGAAATGTGGGCTGTAAAATAAATTAATTTTAATTTGGCTAATAAAATAAAACATTCTTATTTTTGGTCAGGAAGCAAGCCATTAATAAATTTAACTGCCCTATAAGTTTCACTTTTCGAAATTACCAAAATAACCCTTGTTCAAATAACTTAAAATTAGGCAGAAACCCGACAGGATTCAAAACTTTTCTTAGGATTCTAAGCGATATTTCCTCGAAAGTGGACACAAATAAATGTTTTTCCTTATCACTCTCTAATTTTTGAAGATAATCACAGTTTTTTTTCTTAACAAATACTAAGTAATAAAAAGTTACACCATAACATTTTTTTGGATTTAAGTTTGCTGAAACCCGGGTTAATTTTCAAATTTGTTTAAGGACATGAACTTGCGAAAATTCGACTCAAAAACCTACGTTAATTTTCGATAAATATTTTCGTCCAAAAAAGCAGACTTGGCGATATTCTTTGCGTATTTTTTACTCGTACAACATTTTTTCGGACGACCATATTACAAAGTATATTTAATTTATAACAACTCTTCTCGTCGAAAATCAGCTTTTCAAAAATTTTTTGCAAAACTTTGAAAAATATATGTCCTTATAGGCCGTGTTCTAAACGGGATCCGGGGATCCCGAAGCGGGATCGGGAGTGAAATTTTCACTTAGATGCGGGACCGGGACCGGATTTGAAGCTGAAAATTTGGTCGGCGACTGGTCGAGATCGGATTTGTCGAATCGCCGAGTGTTTTTACTGGAATAAAAAGTTGAAATTGATAGGAATGATTTAGAAATTGAGATGAAGTTTTGCGGTTAATTCGCGGCCCAATTTTATGTTTCATTCTATACATCACTAAACTATACATTTTAGATTTTATGAACTAACACACACGCAAATATTCAGGTTTAAATCAAAGGATTCCATGTTTACTGAAACTTATGCGTTCAGAAACTATTTACATGGGTGCCAATATGGCCATTTCATGCTATCTTTTTTCCGAATAAGTGCCTTATGTGTACGAAAGTGGTTACGTTTGCCAAAGAAACAGCACGTGCGGCAATTCGAAGTGCCGCGAATTAGTTAGAGATAGGGTTTTGAAATTCAGCATTAAAGTTAACGATTTATCTTAAGTAAATAATTTTTAAATTGTCGGGATTTAAGATGCATAAGTGACAATATTTGTCACTAATGGGGTACTGCCGATCGTTTCCTGACTTTTTTTAGATCGAGCTCGAGAACAAAACAGAACAAGTTATGAAAATTTGCTGAAAAGCCCTATAAGGAAGAATCTATCTTCTTTTGCTTCCGACAAAAGTAAAAAAACGATTTTTTGAAGGCACCACAGCACAAGTGGGGAGGAGAGTTTCTAGAACACTGATTTGACTTCATGTCTTTTATGCTCGGAAACGCTTAATGGAAATTGATTACCTTGTGAAGAAATAAACCATTACTACTACATCTTGAACAAGTTATCGGAATATTTGCGAAAAGTTTCGATCAGGACTTGCATTCTAGAATAATGAAAAAGCTGTAATTCATGAATATTGTTAGAATTTGTAGCTCAGTTTTTCTCCAAAAAACGGATTCAGATAACAATTTTTTTTAAATTTGTTTATTATTATGGAAAACATGTCTTCTCAATTTCTAGTGCAAAAACTTTTTTTTAAACATCGCTTCCTATTATAGAAAATGGCAGATTAATTTTAGCGAAGTCCAATTTTCACTGATTTTCTAGAAAAAAATTGTCATCGTATCGCGCTGTCATAGTACCAATCAAATTAAAGCGCAGGATAGTCTACTGAACAAAAAATCTGCTTAGCGTCAGGTGAAATTTTGATCCCTTTATTCTAGAATCAAGAAATGTAAAAATCAAACTGCATACGAGAATTTTCTCGAAACGATTCCTACATGTTTTTTTAAATGTTATATAATATGTAAACATCTCTTTCAATTTCCAGGGAACTTTTTAACATCGCTCCTAGTAATCAGAAAATTGCTTGTTTGGTTCAGCCGAAGTCAATTTTGTAGTTCTAGACATTATTCATTCCGATTCGTACCGAATTAGGTACCCTCAATATTGAGAAGCTACTTGCAAACTGAAGTAAAAAGGTGCCACTGCACTTTTACTTATTTTAGAATTTTCATAAAATTGCAGGTTTATATGTATTTTTTTCTCAAAAATACTTAAAAAAAAATCTGAAAAAACTTGAAAATTTTGAGAAGAAATTCTGAATTTTTTTTTTATGATAAGAGCCGAAATGCATTTTGTGCCTTCCTGAGGCTATTTGGTGCAGTTTATTATGTCCCTAAACTGAATAAAAACCGTTGATACCCCTTAAGGATAATCGTACAAATTGAAATTCTGTCCAGTTAGACAAAATGCCGGTTTTAAAATTCCATTATCACTTAAATTACAGTTTTCGATTTTCGTTGGTTAATCTTTTCATCGCTGGGAACTTTTTCAGGCCGAAGAGTGGATGGTTTAAAACTATTTTTAATGAAATATTTAATTATAACATGAATTTTAATGTTTGAATTGCCGATTTTTCATGTTCCGCGAATCTAAGATTATTTTTATCATAAAAATAAGCTAATTTCGGACTAAAAGAGAAAACAAATCGTATTTGGTTACATTTTGCCAAATATTTTCATCAAGAAACATTTTTCCGCCTACGCATTTTCGTCAACCCTAACTATACATTTTTATTTTACTAGTAGTTAAAAAGTCTTTTTTTTAAAGATGAAAACTCCATCTTGCGCAATTTCATCTATAACTGGATAGCCATAGCCTATGGCACATAATTATAAATATGCACTCGATCTTACTTGTGTTTTGAAAAATAATACATACGGAATTATGTTTGTGCGGAAGTTATGAACTCGAAAGTTCCACTGTGTTTGCCAGAGCTAAAGATTTGTTGTGTTACCGACACATACATGTTCAGATCTGACAAATTGATGCATTTTTCCGCCTAATTTGGTGAGTGTGAAAATGTAAATTGGATTTTTCTAGAAAAATTTTGTTGAGAATATTCGTGTATAAAAAAATCAGTCTTACAAAAAATTTTTTGGAGCACAAAACATTAATGAAATTTCTTCTAGTGATGAAAATTTTTGGCCAACATTTATAATTTTGCTTAGAAGAGGAAACCCACTGCACCTTAACCCTCCGAAGCATATAAGAAAAAGTTCCGCCAAGGCACGATAGCCTTTCAGGAGGCTATTTTTTGAGCGTTGTTTACAGAAAACTCTTATGAGACCAATCTTCAATTTTTCCTTTATGATCAAGTTGAATAGTTCAATTTTCGAAAAAAAAAATTCATATTCTAGAAATTTTATGTTTAATTTTAGAAAAAAACGTTTGAAAAGTAAGGTTAATTAAACCACGTGATACTACGTCATGGTAGGCTCCAGGAAATAAATGTTCATCTCCATAACTGCGCAGTGCTTTGTTCTACTCAATACTTTTGTCTGATTGAGTATATCTGTCGGGAATCAAAAAGTATTTCAAAATAAGTTCAAAATATTCATGA
>SCLH01000295.1:327170-358395 GCA_004367855.1 Oikopleura vanhoeffeni | reverse complement strand
ATATATTTTTTCAAAGAATATAATTTTATCCATACTAATATCGAAATAAGATATTTTGAAATTTCACTCTCAAAAACATATTTTTGCTCCAGATATGCCCAAAAGGCTAATTTTTCGTGCAAATTGTACTCAAAACACTTTCCTAGAAACTGACTTATTTGAAATTTTAAGTCCAAATTTATTCCTTTGGTTGGTTTTTAAATTTATTCCGGTTCGGAATTTCCGAATTATATTTTTAAAATCCTCCAATAATTATGATAATTATTTAAATAATTAATATATATTTTTAAATACACAAAAAAATTAGCAGAGTTTAAGCTGAGAGAGAAATGGATAATTATATGATATTTAATAATTAAAGTTAACTAATGGTTTTCATAGCAACGGGTTAATTGAACAAATAGTTTTTAAGGTCAAGGCTTTAATCAATTGTGATATTATAGAAAACGGAAACTATTTCAGCTTTCGTTACTCCTGACCTATACGGACAATGAGTTTTTGTACAAAAATGGGCAAAATATGAAAATTAATTTTTCATGAACAAATTTATATTTTGAAAAAACTTAATTAAATATTAAAAATAATATCAAATATTTTCGATTGGTTTCCTGGCTGAAAAACTTTTTTGAATGCAAATTTTGGTTTAAAATTTTTTTCTTGTGCAAATTTGAAAATTTTGTCTAATTTTGATACAATTTAAAACTTTTCAAGTAAAATTTTAAATATTTGAAGCCAATTCAAATTTCAGAAATAATTTTTGAACAAAACTTTCTAACTTATTTATTTAAATCTTATTTAACTTATTTTTTATTATTTAACTTAAAACTTATTTATTTAAATCAAAACTGGCATTTTTTCAACCAAAATAGTTGAAAAACAAATTACAAAAACATTTTGGAATAACTTTATGAAGGCAATTAAGTTTTGAATAAAATTTCAATTTTTAATTCAATTGTCGATTTAAATTTTTCATTATTATTCCCAAATTTTGTTAAATTTAAAAGTTTCCTCTTATTTTTGACAAAAAAATAAAATTTTAACAACTTTTCTGAGTTATTCGTTATCTTTTGCATTTTGTCATAATTTTTTTAAAATTGGTAGCTTTTCTTAATTTGAGAAGTGATTTTAAATGTTTGAACTTATAAGATAATTGCAACGGGCTCTACTTTGTTAAACCTGACCATATTAACACGATAGTTACCTTTAATTCATTGCTATTAATTCAGATGTTCCATTGTCATGACTGACTTCTGACAGCCCAGTTTACAGCTTTCAAAAAAATAATAAAACAAACGAAGAAAAATGATCGAAATTTGCCTTTGATAATGTATTTCAGCTTGATCAAATTAACACTGTTATATTTCAGTTTTTCCAGGCCGAAACACCTTTTTCTGTGGAGGATTATGCGTTATGGCGGCTGATACAACGATATTTTACGTGACGACTGGCTTAGTTTTATTATGTGGTTCGTTATTCTTTGCTTTTGAATGTACCCTTACTTACTCAATCATTCCATATGGGTATCTGGCACGGACTTAGAAATATTAAACGACTGATTTGAATAAAACTTATAAGGACAGTGAAAAAGAATACAGTTCTCTGAAATAGTTTTGCTCTCTAAAGTAGTTTCTCGCATTATTGTTAATACAATTTATCTCTATTTGTCGCACTGTAACTTTCGTATTTTTGAGGCCTTTAAAGAATTAATTTATGATCCATTTATATCGATTATGACTTAACTTGACCCATAGGAAAGTTGGCTCTAGGAATCCTATGGTAGCAATTATTTTTTCCATAACAATCTAGAATAAAATCTAGAATTTTCAAAATTTGAATATTCTTTGCCAGGTACCAGATTACGACGCCCACCCCCTTGATGATTTTCAGTTAACTCCCGTAATGTCACAGAATAAAAATGTTCTAGACTTTGAGTTAAATATAAAGAAAAAGTGTCTTCAAAAACACTGCGGGAGTTAAGTTCGGAATTAGAGAAGTAACAAATTCAGTAAAAATATATACTCGCGGCGCTACGATCAGGGGTTCTTTGGGTTTCGTTATGAGGTAACTTCTAATTGATCCAGTGAACTTGAATGTTGGGTGATTTTTTAATTCGGAAATATCTTGATTATCTGGCTTTATGGTATTTGTGATAACCATACAAACCATGTATTGGTGAGTACTGAATTAAATTCCGCGTGCGTTGCATGATTATTGTTTTCAAATTACAGCTTTTGTGGCGGATTATCGCAGGATTTCTCCAATCCGTTTTTTGTGAAGTTTTCAATCAAACCCAAATTTTGCTTAGAGTAATAATTGAAATATGGATAACAGTCTAAATAATAATTCGGGCCCGATTGAAGAAACTTTGGAAAAAATGAGAAATCCTACTTTTATCGGTCACCAGAGGTAACAATTGAAAATGATTAACCAGCTCGAATTAAATTCTGTATCGGCCAATATATGTTTTTATGGAGTCCACAAATACCATGAACTCGGAAATCGAGATATCTCCTACTAATAGCCACCTAGAGGGTTATCTACAGTAGTGTGACAAATTCAATCTCAAAAAGTCTATCAAAGGATACAAATTATTTTTCGAAAAAACATGAAGCTCAGACAAGATATCATTAACAGTTTTTTCATTGCGTAGCTGACCGAAAATTCGACGACATAGGTGTCATATTTCATTTTTTGTAATTTCATTGTCTGGGTAGTTTTTGAAGATGATATTTTTTTGCTATGTTTTTTTACTTCTGACACCGCCATTCGACCCACAATACACTGTTTGTACAGCTACCTCACCACATTTTTTTGTGGTTTAAAGTATTTTTGTCATTTTAGTTTTTATAAATCCGTGAAAAGGTTATTGCTGTCGGTGCCCTTTTATTTGTGTTAACTTTGAGTAATTTATTTCGAACTGCATGTTCCGACCCAGGAATAATACCGAGGGCGACTGACACCGAAGCTGAAAGTATAGAAAAAATGATCAGAGAAGAAGAGGCAAGGACGAGGACCATTAACAAACCAAGAATGAAAATAGGTAAACTATAATAACTTTTACTATCAAAGATAGTTTTTATTTGACCCTTCGGTAAACTATACCAACAATGAAGATGAAATTTTGTCGATAAAGAGTTCTGATTGGTCAATTTGAAAGTTGAAGTTTTGTCCATAAAACGTTCTGATTTTTAAATTTAAACCTGGAAATTACCGATTAAAAAATAAAAATTATACGACTCATTTTTACCAGAAAACAGGGGGGAAATACAGCCCAATATCACCGATAGTTTTTCCAAAAATATTTTGGCGATATTGGGCACTTTCAACGATATCCCCTATTCACACTTTTGTTAATATCCCGGCCCTGATTAGGAAACGTAGTGTGTTTTTAAGTAGTAGGGCCGGGATATTAACAAAAGTGTGAATAAGGGATATAGGGACAGAAATACATTTTTTCGTTTAAAAATGAAAAACATATAGCCTATATATGATGTCATAATATGAAGTCATAATTTGAAAAGTTGAGGAGTTTGACAATTATTTTTACCGACATTTTTATTTAAAATTAGTTATTCTGCCATTTTTGAAAACGACATTTTTATTTGATTCCCTCAGGAACAATTTGAAATGTTATTTCGCAGTAAAAATTTATAAAGTATAAATTATCATGCATGACAGAATAACTTCATGTAAATAATCTTATATTAGGATTTGATGCTGTTTTAAAGGTAAATAATTGATTTTTTGACATGAAAAATGAATTGGTTCAGTTTTTGATATAGTCGGTAGGAATAAAATTGGAAAAATAAGCTATTTGGACATTTCCTTGTACTTTCCTTTTGCTGAATATATAATTCGATCAAGAATGTCCTAATGTCATAAAAAAGTTATGGATTTTGTTAAAATGATGCCACTAGCCAACATTTTATGTCGGTCATGTGACTGAACTTCTCAAACTTGAACAAAAAAAACGATTAGTCGTTGTCTCGCAGATCCCGATAGAAGACGCTAAAATTTATACACAAAAAAAAAAAAAAGACTCCCAGAAAAGGAAAACATTTTCCAAAATTTTTTTATCAAAGCAGTTAAAAATAATATTCTTCAACAAAAGAAGTTTCAACAAAATGATCTCTCGGAACAATCATATTCTTGTAGACATAAAAACGTTTTCATACAAAATTTTTGAAGGTGGAGTCAAAATTTTTGAATTCTGGTTTTGACCAACTGAAAAATGCCTTTCAAACTTTTCCAAATTGAGCACAAATTCAAACTTGTGGTGTACCTATTAAGGCGCACGGCCTGTATGTTTTTGTAATAAATGCTTTTCATGTTGAAATATGCACTTGTTAGAAAATTTAATGTTAAAAAATTGTTATTTTTGAAAATGTATTTACAAAAACTGCGCACATCACCCCCTTTAAAACTTCTTTTAGTGACTATCAATGGTATGACAATGAAGTTAAAGTATTGTTACACTTGCCGGATTTTCCGACCTCCTCGCGCGTCCCATTGTTCATTGTGCAATAATTGTGTAGCTCGCTTCGACCATCACTGTCCGTGGGTTGGCAACTGTGTCGGCGTCAGAAATTACAGATATTTTTATTTCTTTCTACTTTTTCTTTCCTTTTTTTGCTTATATCTGTTTGCGGCATCTGTAGCTCATTTAGGTGGGGTTTATATAAGGCTGAACTCTAAAAAATGTATGGAAGAAGGTGAAAATTCTACAATTTTACAAAAGTATTGTTGTCTCTAAAACGACAAAACTTGACCAAAACCGAAGAATTTTAGTTTCAAATTTGCCTGGAAAATTATTTAAGATTTCAAGAAAGAGTATAACCAAAAAATTTTTGTCGGTATTGGTCCATTTTTGCTCAATTTGTCGTTATAGAGATAGTTTAATTTTTGGTCAATGAAGTTTCTGATCGTTTTCTTGTTAAATCCTATATTTCATGTTTACAAAAATTTAGACGAGTCTTTTAGAAGGTTGTTAACTAGCCAAATGTGGTCATATTTCGGCCGTTTTTTGAGCAAAAAAAATGAGCAACAAAAAATTAATATTTATAAATGACTTTCATAAATGAACATCATTTCAGGCACCAATTAAAATCGACTTCTATTGTTTTTTTTCAATTTCGTGATATTGTCCTTATATTGCACTTTATGGTTTTTGAATTGACCATATGTAAGAAGGGGATCTCCGTATTTTTTTGTATTATGTTGTACTGTCCTTATATTAACGTTAAGGATATAATGGCAAATTCTAGGGATTATATGGGAGAATAGACCGAAATTTTAAGATTATATGACGAAATCTTAGGAAGATAACCCGGGTGCACAAAACTGCTTTTTTTTCTCACAGAATATAGTTCCATTTTCGGGCAATAATCACGTAAGCAACTGGTATCATTCCGAGTAATCAAAGAATGGCGCGCATTATAACGGCATAAGGCGGTGGTCGTCGCATTTTAAGGGGTTTTCAATTGCCAATTGTCGCAAAAGTACAAATCGTTGGACCACATATCACCTCTCACTGATATACAAACAAATCGCTGTATTTAAACAAAAATCTTGTATCCTAAAAAAATTAAAAGTGACAGTATTTCGGCAGTATTTAAATAGGCTCAAATACTGTTTTATGGTGATTCTGAAGCAAAATCCAATTTTTTTTCAAAGCTCAACTTGGGATTCTGCTCACGTTCCATCCAGAGAGGAGATACATTTTGAAAAAGTATTCCGTCACTTTTGTAAGCGTTCCTGATCGGACGAGCCATCCGTCACTTTCGATTATTTTTCAGATGCAAGATTTTTGTTTAAATATATCAGTGAGAGGTAACATGTGGTCGAACGATTTGTACTTTTGCGACAATTGGCCATTGAAAAACCCTTAAAATGCGACGACCAACCCCATAAGAAAAACATTTCAACACAGAATGAGGGAAATTTTCTCTGATTTCTAGGATCTCATGACATGTCAACCGTGGATGCCAAAATAGAGGCTTAGAGAAATGAAGAAAAAAAGTCGAGGATGCCAATCTTATAAATTTTGTGCAAAAAAACGAAAATTTATTATTTAAATAATTTTCAAATTTTTCAAAATGCGAGATTTTCAAATAACCGGAAGTGAGCTTATATGGATACCACACGTTAATTTACAAAATTATAAGACAAATAACTGAAAAAATTAAAAAATCTCAACTTCTATCGATTTTTTAAAGTTCAAAATAATACAAGACTCGTTTTGTAGAGCCGGGGATCGTATTCGAACTGACAAACTGTTTGTTTTTTTCTTTCCAAGATAGTTCTCTTACGACGCTATGAATAGTTTGAGGACAATATGTAGGGTCATACCCAGGAGTAAAATCGACTTTTAAACCAACAACTATATTGGGATATGAAAATGGGTGACTAATACAGAATATTTAGGGAAATTTTCTGAAATAATTTTGTTTCTGAAAATTTTGCTGGTCCAAAATGGCCTTTCTTATTTAAAATTGTTGTTTAAGGGGGTGGTCGTCGCATTTTAAGGCGAAAAACGGGGTTTTCAACGGCCAATTATCGCAAAAGTACAAACTGAGGGCAAAGCATTACCTCTAACTAATGTATTTGAGGAAATCAGAAACGTGCTAACAAAACTGCCGGAATTATTTTTTTAAAATTTATTCTCCTGAGTTTTTACGGTACAACAATAATTTACGACTTAAATTAACCGGAAAAAACGTGAGCAGATAATCGAGATGAGTTTTTTTTTTAAATTATTGGATTTGGTCTCAGTATCACCAAAAAACAACATTTGGGCCCTTTTTTAGGGGTCTTAATCAAAATGTATCTCCTCCCTGGATTAACAAGTAACACATTCGTAACCTGCATGAATGTGCAGCTGAAGAGTCCGTCCATATTATCGAGTTGAGTTTTGTCTAAATGTCTGACTCGTTTTTCTGTAAATCGTGTTTTAAATTTCCAAAAAGCAAGAAAAAATGCAAATTGTAAAACTTGGAGTTTTGCGCGTATCCTTAATGATCGTATACATACCAGTTTTAGGTTTCTGCCGTCAAAATCCAGGGAGGAGTAGTATTTTCCACGAGGCACTCAAAATAAGGTCAAAAAACAGTTTTTTGCTCATTTAAGCGCCGGATGGAATTTTTTTGAGTTAAACGGAACTTTGGGTTCTGCTCACGTTCTCTGTGGTCAATGAAAGCTATAAAAGTATTCTCTATCTTCAAAACTCAGGGAGGAGTAGGCTTTTGAAGTGAAAATAGTGCCAGTTTTGAAAGGTCGTTCCTGATTGGTCGGCCAATCAGAGGCCATTGATTTGTTTTGTGAAAGCAAGATTAATGCTCAATTATCCCTAAACTGAAATACATATGTTCGTGCTGTTTCTAGTACTTCATTGAGGCGACGCTGAAAACCCTGTTTTTGGCCTTAAAATGCGACCAGTACTCCCTTAACCAACTACACCATATTGCCTGATATTTCTAGTCGGATTTCTCGATTTTAGCGCGAATAAGTCGCTTGACCTAATCGCACCTGACATTGGGACCGTTTAACCCCATAAATTTGAAGAATCCCTGCTGACGAGTTTAGTTTTGAAGATAGCTCTCCTGGGTATGACCCTAGCAATATATGGCATAATATTTATAGAACACCAAGTGTTCAAGGAAAATGACCAAATAGCCTAAAAACGTAGATTATTAAAATGTCTTCCTAAATAGTGAAATTAAATTGCTATTCTATTTTTTAACTTAAATAAATTAAGCCTTAAAAACCCTGTAAAAGTTCTGTATTCACAAAAGTTGGACGATAATGATAATCAATTTGGCCTCCCCCGAACGTTGAAGGACTCCTGGGGCTCAGTTATCGAAATTGTAATTTGTTTCTTTTCCGTTTGGTCAATTCTTGGACTTTCTTCATTCCACACTTATTTAACCTCGTTCAATATCACGACGAATGAGGATATCAAGGTATGATTATTGAATTACGTTTTAACTCCTGTTGTTGTATACTAGTGACTACAGGGGGTTTTCCCATAACGCCAAAAACCCTCGCAATTTCACGATTNAAAAAAATTAAGGTCATTTTGATGAAAAATGCGTAGGCGAAAAGTCCTTAATATGCAAATTGGGATCGACCCGCTAGCTTTCCGGGTTAATTTTTTTGTCATTTTGGACGTCTAATTTAAAGGGCTATCTAATAATAATATCAAGCCGTTTGAGCTCTTATGAGCTCCTACCAAAATTGCCAATATAAAGTTTAAAAAGTCATGTTGCCCCGGGAACTCACCCTAAAATTAAAAAAAAAACTTCAAAAAATTCTCCTTCAAATTCTGCCCAAGCCATTTACTTTCATTCCTAAGTGAATTTATTGTATTAAAACACGATTTTTCTCCCGGGTATGACCCTACTTATGACCCCTTAAAGCGACAGATTTTCGAGAAAAAAATTTGTCCCCTTAAAGCGCACTCTTAAAATTATGAAAAATTATACTTTTTTTCATATTATAGTGCACATAAAGTCTACTGTACTTATTATAAACCCCTAACTTAGCTGTAGATTATTTTTTAGATTTTTGAGCAAAGGGGTTTTTAATCTGTGAAGCCAAATTTCACAGGAAATTCTCTTCAATTTTTTTTTAAATTAAGTTTTTAAATTGTGCTCAATAATTTTTTTTCGTAAAATCTTGGGCGTGCATCACTGAAAAATCACAGTTATATTTGCTTATTTTCATAAAATTCAATGAAAAAACATATGTATCAAACGTCCTGACAGTTACTGAAACGTCCTGGCAATAACTGAAACTTCCTGACAAAATTTGTCAAATCATAGGTGCCGGGACGTTTGAGTACGTGGTGTATTTATCATCTGATATTCATTGTCATTCTTACCGCAAATTCATTAAATTTTTATTTATTTCAGCTTAGAATTTCAAACTGAAAAAATTATTTTTAAAATTTTTTAACTAAACATTGAGCATTGAAGCAATCACTGCTAATCAATTTAGTCGGACGGATCTGATAGCAAATTTTCGTCCGATAACAAAACTTGACAAAAAATCTATAAAAAAGACTTTTTTGACTAAAAAAAATGCACCAACCCCTTCAAGCGCACTTAATCCCCTATGACCCCTTAAAGCGACAGATTTCAAAAAATGAAAATGCGCTTTAAGGAGTTAGGGACTGTAGCTTAAAAGGTTTTTAACGCCATCCTTATAATTACAAGAAAAAATAAATGATAAATATACCTCAAAAGTGGCTAACAAAGCCAAAAAGGTGTTTTTTAATACTCAAATTGTGACCACTAGGTGTCCCCAGAATTTGTTTATTGGTGTTAGGTCCTTAATGACTGAAAAGGGGGAATACACAAGTCGGGGCTTGAATCCGCGGCTCTCTCATCATGATTTGAGTGTGTTAAGGGAGTACTGGTCGCATTTAAAGACTCGGCCATGAAATTTTCCAGATTAGTTTTAAAATGTTTTTTTCTGAAAATATGGACGAAAATAAGTTGATCAGATGTCTTATTATTTGAAGATAGCTCTCCTGGGTATGACCCTAGCAATATATGGCATAATATTTATAGAACACCAAGTGTTCAAGGAAAAGACCAAATAGCCTAAAAACGTAGATTATTAAAATGTCTTCCTAAATAGTGAAATTAAATTGCTATTCTATTTTTTAACTTAAATAAATTAAGCCTTAAAAACCCTGTAAAAGTTCTGTATTCACAAAAGTTGGACGATAATGATAATCAATTTGGCCTCCCCCGAACGCTGAAGGACTCCTGGGGCTCAGTTATCGAAATTGTAATTTGTTTCTTTTCCGTTTGGTCAATTCTTGGACTTTCTTCATTCCACACTTATTTAACCTCGTTCAATATCACGACGAATGAGGATATCAAGGTATGATTATTGAATTACGTTTTAACTCCTGTTGTTGTATACTAGTGACTACAGGGGGTTTTCCCATAACGCCAAAAACCCTCGCAATTTCACGATTATTAGCTGAAATACTCTCACTATCCATATTGCCGAATGTGTCAATATCGCGGTATTTCGTGTGCGTTTGAGTTTTTAATTTAATATTTTTTTCGATGCGTCATGAATGACGTCTTGTTTAAAGATATGTTAATAATTTTTTTAAATATGTTGGATTTGTAGGTTATGTTTATTGCTTACAAATAACGGTTCGCTTTTGAGAAGGGTATTTTATCGGTACTACAATCTCAAAACCTTCAACATCACCCAAATCCCCAGCTTTCGGTTTCCGATTTTTCACCAGTAATTTTGTGATTTTTTGTAATTTTTTTGTCGAAAAACTTTTAATTTTTCGTAAAGATCCGGTAAATAGTGGAAATCTCAAAAACCGGCTAACCGCAACTTTCAAAAACATTGTATAAGTCAGTTCCGAGCAATCTCAGCGAGATAAAATACCCTCTAAAAATGAACCGAGGCTATTTTGGCACTAATAATGAATCACTGGTTAACGTTTGTTCTTTCAAAATTATAGACCTAGTAGAAACCCGACAGATTTATTTATTGAATAGTAAAAACAAATATAACAAATTTGCGAAAGAACTTTTGCTAATAGTAAATTAAGACAAAACGTCCGCTAATACAATGGCTGTAAAACGCATCAACCCCATTTTCAATTTTTGTAGCATTTATGGTAGATAAGGACAATATTTCGCTTCACCCAAAGAAAGTAACATATATTGCAAGCTGATATTTTGGCACATTGTCGATACGGGCACCCCTTATAAGCACATTTTTTGGAAAATATTGGCTTAACCTATGCTTTTTTTATTTTTGTTAGTTGCTTCATAAGGACCATTAGAGACAAAAACCACTTGTGGGTAAAATTTTTAAAAATTAAGCTGAAGAGTAACGAGAAAAGTCTCCATATTTTTACATTTAATAAACAACTAAAGTTCGGTAAAATATCTATAAAACACCTGAACAGGCGCCTTTTTCCCAGCGCGTTTATTTCTGTTGTTCAGTTGCACGAATTTTTCTCGAAAAAGGCCGGTCTGATTTTGAAAATTTGGATTTGACCTGTGATTAACAGAATGCCGAAAATCAAAAAGTGTCATGCAAGATATCAAACCCTTGACTCTCTTGTATTTATGGAATTTTCGTAATCGCTTCAACCAACTTCGAGAAAAATTCGTGCAATTGAACCAAAGAAAAACTCGCTGTAAAATCTGACTGTCTCTTCAGATTTTGTTGGAAAAAAAGTTTGATTTTTAAAATATTGGCAAAAATAGATCAATTTTTAAAATTAGCGTTTAGTGGGTTGTATAGGCAGTTATTATCTTCTAAACTAGAAGTGATGTGGAGTTGATTTTACGATTTTTGATATCAGCGTGCCTTGTTTATTTATATGAAATATAACAATCCAAGAAAAATGTCATATATTTCCAAAAAAATATAAAATTTGATGACGTTGACCTCAAAAATAATTTTCATATTGTGACCCTGGGAGTTAAACAAATTAAAAATTCGGAATATACCAGTTTTTTCAAAATTGCCTCGAAAATATTCAGTTTGTTCTAAAATGGATTCGTAACTACGATGAAAAATAAATATAACTTTTGACAAAAATGGTAAAAACTGCATTTTTCGTAATTTTTGAAGTTCTGTCAGGTTAAAAATCGAGAAAAACGAAAATTAGTCAAACATACCATGAAAAAAAATAATTTATTTTATTGATTACAAACTAAGATTCTTGAAATTTTTATAAGATTCTGATGTAGGAATAAAAATTTAAAAGCCTTTCTAGCCTATACAACCCACTTAAGACAATTCTTGAAAATGTTTCTTAGGAAGCTTCTTTTTTAGGTTCCAAACCAAGAAAAAAAATTGGATTTCTGCATTCAACAGACAAGTAAAAACTCGACCAATTTTATTACTATGACCAATTTTATTGATTTCTCACCGGATGTCCGGTAATACCTCAAATTGACCCGTAAATATTTCAAATGTCAGTTATGAGAATACCTCACATATCTTAGAGCCTATTTTTTGGTACAAATTTTTCTTCAGAATTTTTTTGGCAAATTTTGTTTTGTAATTTGACGCCTCTAAAATTTAAAAAAAAAAAATGAAAAAGGCTGTAATTTGAGCCCTTTAAAGGTGACATATGACACGAATTGTATTGCCAAGCAATTTTTCTTGAAAAACTACCCAAGTAGGTATGATTTTAAGTTCATAGGTCCTCTGACTTAAAAAATGACCAAATTGTAATTCGACTCCTTGAAAAGTGTCAAATTCCAAAAAAAATTGGCAAATAGTTTTGTCACAAAAAGTTTCACTAGATGCCAAAATCTTGAATTTTAGATATGTGCGGTTTTCTCGGAATCGTCATTTTAAATTATTACCTGTTGATTTCCGGTATGACCGAACTTCCAGAACAAATTAAAGGAAAATTGGTCATTGAGATTTTTCTTGGCTGTTGGATGCAGAAATATGTTTTGAATTATCTTGCATCAGTAGGAATGGGGGCAAAGGGTGAGGTGACCTAAAAAAACCTTATAGACAGAAACTACAGTAATATTATCAATCGAAAGAGCTCGACAAGTCAGTTAAACATATATTTTAAGGGTTCTTGGGACAAACGACGGCAAGCCGACGCGTTTAACCCTTTCGACAAGGGCAAAAGTATAAACTGCATGTCAATTCTCTGTGGTCCAGTTCCGCCCAGCTCGACCAAGTTAAAATCATGGGCAAACGAGGACGACTTTGAAATCTTTGAATATGCCCAGCGGCAAAATAAGGGCACTATTGGGACGACGCCGGGAAACGGGACGGGAAATAATGGAGTACACACCCTCCCGCCTAATCTGTCCTCGGCAAATCCCATTGTGGCCGAAATGGAGAGTAATGGAAACAGAAGGAATGTTGGGCACTCTAATCCGGCGCATGAATTATGATAGAGAATGTATTGGTGACGGTATTTTTATCATAGAAAGATTTTAAACAAAAATTATGTAAAGATACCCCCGCCAAATTATTTCTGCGATTTCATAGATATTTCAATGTGGGTGTTTCAACTTGTACATAAATTATTGTTCATTGATGGTTCAAAATAATTTATACGTTTCTGATGAGAGTACATTGATCTGACGACTTATCTTGCCAGAAAATGCATAAAAGTGACTACGAAAATCTGAAGAAAATTATCGTGTGTAACTTAAAATCCACCTGAATAATTAAACCATATACTGCTCTGGAAGGACATTTTAGCGAAACTTATTTCCTTGAATTTAGTCACGATACTTCGATTTTGGTCTTTAATGACATCCTATATTTTAAGTTGAAGCTCTAGCGATCATGCTCCAAAAAGCTGTTTTAAGTTATTTGAAAATAATTGTGAGAAATACTCAAAGTAAATATTTCAAAGTAAGAAATCAAATTTTTTTAATAACCACAGTATAGTGACTCTATGAGGCCAGACTTTAAAGACTCAGTATTTTCAAAGTTTTCCCTCATGGCTTTCAAGGACGCCGACACTTTTTTTAAAAGTTTATTAGGCGCGCTATAAGGACGCACTTATTTCTCGGAAGTTTGCCGTAGCGTCTGACTACCCAAAAGCAAAACTCGTATCGCCCTACTAAAGTTACTACTGTACCATTTTGATAAATAATTTCTCCAGCCAAATTTCCCTCTGACATGGTTTTTTTGTGGCGTTGGTACAAAGCGTCTCGAAACACTTTTTTGGGTCGTGTTTTGTAACTCCGCCTATTTTTCTATTATCGTTGGTGACAATCAAGTTAAAAAGTATCAATATGCATTATTCTTCTTTCAGGATATAATAATTTGATATTTTTATACCGATGAGAATATGTTTATGGTCTATGAATATATTTTCCAGTGGTTACTTAGGCTATAAAGACACTCGTGTCAAAACTATCTTTTTGGTCTTAGGAAAATATTATGTTTTACTTTTCATATTCATTAAAAAAAATTATAAGGGCATTTTTTTTAGTAAAACTAAATAATTAGGATAAGCTTTCGATTTATTACAATATTTATTAAATCACGTTTTTTTTGCGACGGAGAAATAGAAATTTTTTTTGCAAAGTTGCAGTAAAACAATTTGAAATAGTAGGCCTCGAAATTGGTGAATTAAAAAACCGTGATTTGAAAATGATTGTAATAAATCGAAAGCTTATCCTAATTATTTAGTTTTACTAAAGAAAATGCCTTTATATTTTATCTCGAAAAACCAGAATAATAAAAAAAAATATCACAGTCAGGTGGTTTTTTACCGACTGCGTATATATGGAAATAGAGACAAAAATTCGGCGAGTTTTGGCCGTTTAAAGAAGTGAAAGCGTATGTTTTGACAAAAGGACACCTTAAAAATGTATGAATGACAATTTTTCAAAGATTATTTCATTTCAGTAGTGTTTTGTCAAACAACAAAATAACGTCTTTTAAAATTTAAATTGTTATTTTCCTTTAGGCTAATTCGAGGGACCTTGTTATTTGTTGGTGTTATTTTGTCATTTGAGATCAATGTCAGAAGTTTTAAACACTCTTTCACGCCACTATTTAATTTTAAGATTATTTTTTAATGAATGTTGAACGTAATATTTAATATTCCGAAATGACGAAAATGAAAGTTTATATATATATGCGGTCATATATCGATCATTATGCCTGGGTAACTTTAAAAACTTATTCCTATTCTTTTAACAGGCAAATAAGTTTTTAAAGTGACCCATGCATAATGATCGATATTGTCCTTATGTCGTTTAATCCAAAAATTCGCAAAAATGTCCAATTTTATAGTGAGACGTAAATCTAATCAATTTTTTTCTTCTTTCGAATTTTTTAGTTTGATAAAGGTTATCAATTGATGCATTTTTAGACCTACATCGTAAAATTTTCACCACATAAATACACACTCTACAAATTATCTGTCATTTTAAACTGCATCAAAGTTAGTTTTAAAGCCCCTCTTTGTTTCTGTTTATATCCATTCATGGTGAATATGGCGATTTCCGATCAAAGATTCAACTCATTTACAGTGAAGTCACCCTATAAGGACGCATTTTCAAAATCGGATCGTTCTTATAGAGGCACTTTACTGTGAAATATTTAAAGCGTTACTGTGAAAATAATCTATCAGGACAAAATAAGCTTGATAACGAATCAAAGTGAAAAATAATATAAATTCATAATGTGTAGCTATTTTGGGTGATATTCAATTTTCAAGGCCATAATTAATTATTCGGAATTTCAAAGAATAAATTTTCGATTAGTACTGTTTTGAGTCAAGACTTTTGACTATTTTTCGGCGATGGTATTTTTCACTTGCAATGTTTTTATGATGAGTCGTTTTTTTAAATATAACAGTCTACTCGCTTAAATAGCCAAATCACCCAGCAATTTCTTTCAAATCGTCCTAACAAAAAACATAGTATTCAAAAAATACCACCGCCATTTTTTGTTCGATGTTAAAAATTTTGGCTTTTTTTTCTAAATATTAAATGTGGAAATATTTACTGCACATGCATCTATACTGAAGTATAGTCCATACTGTATAGAGCTTTTAACGGGATGAAAACAGGCTCATACTACTAGCGATTTTTCTTCAAATAATTATGAAATTTTATTTTTTAATAGTTTATTTAAAAAAATTCGCAAAAAATGAAGCCCGTTAGCGTCCCTTTCAAAGCTATCTACTGTACATCGTTTCAACTGTTAACTTCCATTCTTCGCAAAAATCAAGTGTATTTAGCCTAATGTTCCATTGTCCGTATAGGAAATTTTCTCAGTATAACATGTCTTCAAGATTTTTTATCACGAATAATCTGTACAGTTAATTTTACTTATTGTTTTATTATTAATTAATTTTAAATTATTTATTTTTTTAATTTCGTAAATCAGTTTCAAAGACAACCCTTTCAAACTTACACTTGAACACCGAAGAAATCCATATTTTTAGAAAATTGCGAAAAATTGTTTGATATTACGAATAAACAGATTTTGAAAATTATTAGTAATCTTATAACTCTTAGTTCTGCATGCGTTGTATATTTTCATCTGCAGGGAAAATAAGGGTCTCCTTGATTCAAATGGAAAATCTCTAATAAATTGAAAAAGTCCTTTTAAACGGGTGGATAGTAGAATAAACGATCCCTAGGCCTCCTCTTTTGCGTTCGACCAATGAGAGAACTGGGTATCACTTCTTAAGGGGGTACTGGAAGCTGGTTTTATGAGGCCTTAGGGGTATTACAAATTCTCCAAAATGATCTGGAGTTACAACAAAGTGTACTACCGACCAAATCATCAAAATTTTTTTTCGATTTTTCAAGGTATTTTCTTCAAAATGAACAAAAAAAATGACGTTTGCTTTAATTTAACAACTAATACGTCAAAATAACATCTTGACGTTAGCCAACTTTCTGATTAGTGTTTCAGTGGCTTCCTTAAAAAATCATATTTCGAGTTTTAGGTTGAAATCCAAAAAATGACTGATTTGGCAAATAACACGCTTGACTCTCCGAGGCATAGAGCCCTTCGAAAAGCTCAATCCACTTTAAAATAGCTAAAAATGATGGAAAGAATAATCGAAGAAACTTCTCTTTCGAATACATTTTAAAATTCAACAATGTGAATCTAAAAATATCACCTAAAATTTTTCGGATAATATGTTAAAATTGTATGACAAGTTGATTGAAAGACGATTTTTCTTAAGGTTACTTTTATTTTAGGTGCCCCCCCCCCTCTGGAGCAAAAACCGTAGCGGATATCAAGAAACAGTTTTTTGCATGGTGTAGCCAAAAAAAATTTAACCTCAAATTTGAGGTTAAATTTTTTTTGGTTACACCATGCAAAAAACCGTTTCTTGATACCTGCTACGGTTTTTGGTCCAGAGGGGGGGGGGGCACCTAAAATAAAAGTTACCTAAGGGGGTTGTATCGTCTTGAGAGACTGTTTAAAGAGGGCCATAACGCTGCACCCCAACTTCGGATTAGTATGAAAATCTCCAGATTGTTAGTTCGTAATCTCAAGAAGAAAATTTTTGAATAATTTTGAGAATCGTATGTTGAACCAACCGGAAAATCAGGTTAACCGGAAGCAAAAATAAATTTTTAATGATTGAATAACTTTAACACTCAGCATCATAATTGTTTTATTTTTTGGCATGAGCTAGAGAATTCAATGGTCAAAAAACGTTCGATCTTTTTTATCTTATTTCATTTTGAGAAGGCCTCGAAATCGATGAAAACTGTCGTTTTTCATAGTTTTGGCTACGGAAAATCGTATTGTTTCTACAAGCTACATAAAATAATATTTTCACATTTACAATAAGTGCTTCTGACAATAACGCAAAAAATGTTCGATCTTTTACTTTGATATTCATTTTTTAACTCGGTGGAGTACATTTTGAAAATTATTTTTTGACCTCAAGGTTGACTCTAGAAATGGTATTATAAGCTATGGTCTAATTATGAACCGTTCGAGCGCTAGAGAGCATAACATTTTCTCATCTTTAACACTCTGAAAAAATTTCACAAATTTTTGGAATTTTTTTTCTAAATTTTTTGTCTAATATAACTTGACAAGCCTACAGGACTTCAAAAATCGAAAAATTTGCTCTCTTTTCCTTTTAGATTGCCCGATACAGCCAGTCGATACAACCTTAAGTCTTACTTCCGAAAAAATAATTTTTGACTCAATTCTGGAATTAAAATTTCAAATAAGCCAGTTATTAGGAAATTGTTTTGAGTACAATTACCTAATAAAGTTAGCATTCTGGACATATCTGGAGCAAAACTATTTCTTTTGGAGTGAAATTTCAAAATATCTTATTTCGATATAAGTATGGATAAAATGATATGTTTGAAAGAAATTTGTGAAAATCATGCCAGAGGGCTACGGCCCATAACTCCAGCCAAAAAAAAGTATCGTTCGCGCCCATTATTAAGTAAATCCACCAACAAATCGGAGCATTTTGAAAAAACCCAGGTCATTACAATTAGTTCGTAAGATTCAGTCGTTGATTATTTGGCAAACCCCAATGGTTTTAAACCATGGTAAAATCCAAATTTTATTTTTTTGTTTTTCGATCTGACAACGCTTGTTTAATTCGGTAAAAATCGCTTATTTTTTATTTCAAATTATTTTGCTATTTTTAAGGGATTTTCCCAAGTATGTCTCAAATTCCTCTTTTGAACATTCATCAGCCTACCATAGAAAGTGCCCTCAGACAGATCCAATGATCAGAAATGATATTAAAGTAACAAATTATTTCCGCAAAGTGAAAAAGAGCTGAAATATTGTTTGAAACTTAATTTGTTCTTTTATTAATTAATGTTTATTTACCAGATGATCCCTCCGATCTCGACCGAGAGATATCGCCGACACGAACGCTCAGAAATCCGACAAAAGAATCAGGCAGCAGTGCCGTCGTTTCTTCGACTTAACCGATCTATTGCCCTTTAATTCCGAAACAATTCTGACGATGAAAACCTCTTCAAAAACCAGAAAAATTTGTCAATTATAGGCTCATACTTTGTTTTATCCCCCGAATATTTTTCAATTTTTACCGAACTTTTCCACATTAACCTCAAATGAAAAAAAATCTCTAGCGACTGGTCTTCCTTAAAACTGCTCATTTTGGACAGGCAAACTACCAAATAAGCTTTGTGAGAACCAAGTCTTTCGCTGAGATATTTATAAGCAGCTTGCGCTCAGCTGCGCTGCTATCGTGGTTGGAGTTATGGGCCAAAAATCGAGTTTAAGAAAATTTGTATTTCTTTCTTCGATTCGAACGATAAAGTGCTTCATAAATAACTTATATTGCCAATTTTGCCATTAGAAGTTATATTTTTTCATTGTTTTTAAGGATCTATTTCTTAATGAACTTTACTTTTGAGGGACAATTTATACCAATTTATTTTTTAAGGGACATAAAAAATGGTGTTTACAAATTTTTTATTTCAGTTTTTACGTCTCATGATCACAATTTGGAAATAATTTAACCTATAGGTCATCGTATCAAATTGATTTTATCAATTTGTTTCATAGCACTGAATGATGGGAAAGGAATTTCTGTTTTTTGGTGTCAGAAAGTTGATATGATTAGTTTTTAATGGATATATTGGACAAGTTTGTGTTTTCCATACATTTAACCCTTGGACATTCGAAAAAACTACAGTGGACGAACAAAAGCTCATTTGAGTTTCAACTTTGAGCGCTTATAGTGTGATAACCAGACATGGGATTTATCTCATTTTAAAATTGTATATCCCTTTATTACCTTTTGATTAATCTTATAGATGTAGGTTGAAAAAAAGAGAAAGCGGCCACATGAGTGGCTAGAAGGGGTCTTAGGAGTGTCAGGATTGGCTCCCTCAACCTACATCTATTAAATTAATCAAAGGGTGATAAAGGGATATAAGCAGAACGCCAAAAATTTCAGAATAATTAATCAGATTACTAAAATACATTTTTCAAGGAGACGTAAATAAGCAACGGAAATGACGTTTTTAGCCATTTTCTCAAAGTCTTGAATTTTTCCTCTTTCTCTATTTCTTCAGAAATTACTCGCGTGAAAAAACAAGAGGTTTAGCAATAGTAAAGTCATTATTATTTGAATGACAGATTCTCCAAAGCCTTTTCTAAAAACTGATCTCCTCAGAAAATTTCTGCAGTTTGACAAAATTAAAGAATTAGCGATCAAAGGTTTTTCTGGAGAAATTGGCCAAAAAAGTCAGAAAAAATAACTTTTGAACGGATCATCGAAAATAATTTAAAATTAGATTTTTGAACTTCTTGGAGCAAACTCTTTTAGGATTTTGCTAATTTTATTTTTAGAGCGCTAATTCTCCTATTTTGAGACGTTTTAAACTTTTCAAAACCTCTAATGAGCTTTTGAACATCCAAGGGTTAAAGATTCTAAAACCAGAGTTTTTAATTGCCGCCCAAACAAATATTATTTATTCACAAAATTATTCGCAAATTATTTATTAAGTTATTTGCAAATTATAACTGAATGCTTAGGCGCAATATCAGAATATTTAGTAGATATTTAGACAATCTTCACACATGGTTTAAAATTCAAATTCATTAATAACAACCTGCTGTTTATAAGGCAGAAAGCTAAAAATGCTTTCACTTAAAATTCATAGCATAATGAAAATGCTAGCAAAATGTTTTTTATCATTCTTCATGGTAATCACTGCTAGTTTTGGCGATCAAATAAGAAAAAGCCGAGGTAAATAAAGAAAAATTTGTATTTATTAAGAATCAACCTACTTATATCAATGAACCATCAAAATTTGTAAAAACGTGGCTTCAAAGCACATGAATAATCACACATTACCAAAGAATGATCAACGTCGTTGATCCCTTACTAGTACAGCAGCGTCTAGCGTAAAGGTGAGGCCGTATAGATGTAACCCACGCATAAACCAACATAAGTTAAAGGAAAAAATAGGTGTTTTTTAAAACTTATCTGAGCAAAAGATAGGCATTTTTCACAAGCTGAAAAATAGGTATATTTGAATATTTCTATGATCAAAAAACTGTCAAAAAAATTTGTAGTTTGAACTAGGCTGTAATCGGTTTTTCAGCATCGGAAATCTATGATAGTTATGAAAAAATGAAAAACTACATTTTGTTCAGAATTTTTCTAAGATCAAGAAAAAATGTTCGAAAATTTCAAAATTTTCGAAAAAATGACGACTTCTGATTTGCTAAAAATCGACCTACTCCAAATAAAAAAAACAATTTATCAGAGTATTCTCCCGAAGTTTCCACCAAACGATTTATAAGAATTTCAAAACTCAAAAATGGTCATCGAGCATGTTTTTGACCTATCTTGTAAAGATGAATTTTTTCTGGGTATTTTGAAGCGAAGGATTTTTTTTTTATTAAAAATTTTCAAAAAAAATCGATTTTAAGGTCAATTTTTCGTGATTTTACAGTAAATGTGAATCCAGTTCTAGCGAAGCCGTATGAAGTGCTAGACAGCTGATTTTTTGGCCGTAGAAAATTAAGCGTTTTTCGGCTAACCGTTTTTTTCATTTAGGGTCGGC
Organism: Oikopleura vanhoeffeni; assembly: GCA_004367855.1. Taxonomy (NCBI): domain Eukaryota; kingdom Metazoa; phylum Chordata; class Appendicularia; order Copelata; family Oikopleuridae; genus Oikopleura; species Oikopleura vanhoeffeni. The sequence continues at coordinate 337,354 of SCLH01000295.1, read as the reverse complement.
GACCAATATTTGACCTCTAATGACCGGTCAATATTTCAAGGTCAATCCAAGTCATCGTATAGACTTGTTTAGTACTCCAAAATAATCGGAAGGGTCGACTTTCTAATGAACGTATTAGGAACTATGGTCAATATGTACTGAGAGGTCGTAGAGAGCAAAACTTGGTGTTACCAGTTTTTGCTCTCTAGCGACCTCTTATTATTGACCCATAGTTCATAATACGTTCATTAGAAAGTTGACCCTTCGATTATTTTGGGGTCTTAGCAGTCTATAACGATGAACTTGAGATTGACCTTGAACTTTGACGGTCATTAGAGGTCAAATATGGCTCGCCGACCCTCAATAAAAAATCGGTAGTCGAAAAACGCTTATTTTTCACTAGTCAAAAAATCAGCCTTCTAGCACTTCATACGGCTTGCTAGAACTAGATCACATTTACTGTAAAATCACGAAAATCGATTTTTTTTGAAATTTTTCATAAAAAAATCCTTATTCTTAAAATGACAGCAAAAAATTCTCTACAAGATAGGTTGAAAACATCTATACCATTGTTGAGTTTTGAAATGTTCTTATTTCAAATCGTCCACGGAGATGGTCGGAAAAGACCGATACAGCCAAGTTTGAACTTTAAATTTGATCATCTGGTACGGTTGATTGTTTCTTAAAATCTGAACAATTTTTGTGTCACAGGAATTTTCCAAAAAAAATCAACCAGTACATATTATATGTAGTGGTATTTTTCGAGATTTATGAAACTTTCCACCATTGGTAGAGATATAATAAAAGTGATAATAAAAGAAACCGAACATAAAATATTCCCAACTTTCAATTTCTTTTGGATGAAATAGTTTTTGCGGGATTAATTTTGCCGAAATTTCTTCCGGAATTTAGTTTATATCATCGGACGTTTGTTTGTCTCAACGTTAGAGAATTGTATTATTTTGACATTTTTGCCAAGGACGTTTGAAGTAACTGGCAGGACGTTTGTTGCAAGGACGTTGAGAAGGTCGGTGTTGTCTGTTTTTCTTTGCAACATCTCAATGCGAACCATGAACCTTCTTCCTTATTACATACTGAATTTTGAATTCGTATTCTTAATCGCAGGGGGATTTCAGGTGTCGGCATTTAATTTTCCACATGAAAAAACCATACTGTAGCTTCTGAGGTTTCCCAAACAGTTCACTTTCGCATTTGTGGCAAAAAAAGTTCATCACAAAAATCACTCAAAATCCTACTGACCAGTGGTGACACCTAAACTTTAATTATAAATTTTTGCGAAAAACTTTCACCTATACGCCGCTACCTCTGCGCCGTATTTACTTAAAACAATTGATTGTTTCTTACTTTCGAATTCAATCGGTGAAAGTGAAATTTTGACATTTACTTTTAGGAGGCGCCGGAGTTTAGGTTTAAAGAGCTTCAAACCGTGACGTTCAATTACCGGTAACTGTATAAAAAACGATATGACGATTATTATTATCAGATTCAACAATATTTTTGATGATTGAAAATGGGCTGCTTTGATTTTCTTATGAAAAGAAATTAAAAAATAATTATTGGTTCTCGGACAAAACTGAGTGTTTCTAACTAAAGATATCGCATGGTTTAATTCAACATCATATTCTATCTGAAGTCAAATATTTTTAGAAATAAATTGTCAGTATTTTGTGCTGACCAACGGATCTTCTTTTTATAGCAAATTTCAACATTGAATCAAGGACGACAGTGTCAGCTGACACTTTTTCGACCAGCTTCATCTAGAAATTCAAATCTGCGCTTAGTTTGGTAAAGAAAATAAAGTCACGTATAATCATTGTCGATTGAAATATAGGCAATGTATTTTTTTTTATTTAATATTTTGTCTTATTAAATGAGACTCATTTATTAAATCTTCTTTTCATTAATGTGGGTATTCATAGAGAAATCCTATTCAGACAACGAAGGGGGAATGACGGAATAAGTTGAATAAATGAGAGGAATTCTAAGGTTGGTGTGACCAAAACGCGCTGTTTTCACTGTGAATACATTTCCAACATGATCTTTAAGTATTGGGCTCGGCTTATTTTGGTTAATAATCAATTATACGAGATTTTGTGCTAACAGTGACTGTTTGATGCAAAAGTGTTCAGCGAGATTGGTGGAAAATTTGAAGTGTCACGAAGTGTCTACTTTAAAGTTTGATCATTCAGACTAAATAAGTTAGACATATTTTTCTTTCAGTAACCCGTGGTCGGGAACACCACAAACCGAATGCTTGAGAGTCATGGATGCGGCAATGAGACCAGCTTTGAATAGACCACACTGTCCCAGATTATCGGTACAATCGATGAAACAGTTTACGTCAATTGAGTTGTCATATTGATTGATTAACTACAGTCCTTGCTTTTTGAACTGTACATACTTCCAAACTGATGGGAGGTTTTTTAGGGGTGTTTTATTTATTTTCTGCTTAAATTCAGGTCGAAAAGCGTAAACTGCGGAGAAATTCCCAAAACGTACTTTCAGTCTTGCACGGATTTCCCGGATCAATTATGGTTTTTGAAATACAACAAATAGAACAAGTTGAATGACTGTATATTATTTCATTTCAAAAGTCACAAGGAACTGCTGCTATATGAATTAAGGACGCCTTGAACCAACAGATCGTGACAATTCGTATCAATTAAAATAATTTTTTTAAATAATTTTCGCCATTTTTCGAGCTTCTCGGAGGGACTGTTAATCCGCCTAATTTTCAAAAAATTGCGACTCCAAATTTTATAAGGTTTATTGTTCGGGTAACCATATTTTTATAATAACTCGAACAGTAAAGGTATAAATTTTTCTAATGCACGCGTAAAAACTTTATAATTTCTAGAAAGTTTTAGTCAAAATATTAAATTTTAACACGTAAAATTAGGCGATTATTATTAGAGGCATGTATCCAGGTGGATTAACGCTCCTTTCTTCTGTGATACGTGACAGTTTACTGTAGCCACATGTTAATTCAAAACAGTACTTATAGATTTAAAAGTTAAAAATGGTTTAAGATAATAAGAATTGTATAAATTTAAAGGGTGCGTTCATAATCTGAAGGGCGGCGCAAACATCAGCATTTGCTTTCATTTCTTCCAGCTACCACCCTTTCTGCCGAGCACCGCTTGCACCTAAAGACAAAAGTACTTTAGCGCTGACTAATTGAGCCATAAAAACTTTTAATTTCGGAAGACATAAAAGTACTGAAATCTATTCGAAAATTATAGAAAATAATTATAATTAAAAAAAAAAAAGATATATTTTGAAAAAAAAAAAACATTTATGGTTACTATATTAATTCGAATTTAAGTAATATATGAAGATACAATTAGATTCAAAAATAAAATAAATTAATTTGCTTCAACTGACGATTAAAATAATTGTTAATCAAAGTTCTGACAAATTTTCGTAGGTGTCACAACGAGAAAAATCACTGGAAATTTTTATTCAGCTCGGTGACAGACGTTTGAAAATCACGAAATGGCGTCGGTTACTGCCTTAGAGTCTTGATTAAAGATTGCCCAGGACTCATCCATACGATGGTTCTGTGGGTTCTACTTAAGTTAATTTTAATAATTTACAGTCTGAAATAACAACCTGGTGCTTAAACTCAGAAAACAGAACGATTTAACTTCAAATTGATATCCTTAATGAAAATGCTGCGAACATTTGTTTGTCATTGTTTTGGCAATTACTTAATTTTTGGCATGCATATCGAAAAGTCAAAGAGTAACGAAAAAATACATGGAAAAATTGTTTTTAAAAACATAACTGTTTCATTCGAATCACGCCCAAAATAATAAAAAAAATGCTTTGAATAATTTTATGCGCCATCTCGAAAATTTATCGGATTCTTTCAGACAAATATTCTTCGAATTTCGAACATTATATACATTATGTTAGACAATTATAAACGAAATGATCAGGATCGGCCACAATAAGATCGGGTTCGAAAATTGATCGATCGAATTTTTCAGTGCCTACCGATCTGACCATTTTTTAGGGACGCCACCGAATCCGATACAATTTTTTTCAGGACAATGAATTAACACTATGAAGAATGCGCACAATTAACATTGCACATAAATAAAATTATCATTTTTGCGCGATTTAATTCTAGTGAATTTCAGTTTTTTCAACGCATCATGATATGTTACATATCTAGGGTCATGACCCCTTTAATCACTATTTGCTTAGATTGCGTAGCCACAACGTTAAAAGGAGTAGTGCTACGCAATCTAAGCAAAAAGTGATAAAGGGATATCATTAAAATCGGGTTAACTTGCCAGACTTGAAATAATCCGATCACGACATCAATTTCAATTGGCGATTATGTTTACTTATCAATCAAACAACCTTCTCCTTTAATTTATCTATTTTTGCTACAGAATATATAGAGTTATTATAAGTATTATATGATAAAACTCAACAAACGTCAGAGTATAAGGTGCTGAGTGAATAATCGGATTTTTAATTCAAACCCATATGCAAATTAGAAAAACATAACTAAAAGTATTGTATATCACGACTTTCAGTAAGAAACATAAAAATTGTTCTCCAATTGGTTATCTTTTTATTCAAGTGAAACCATGTTGGTTCAAAATGGTTTTCTGAGAATTAATTGACGTGTGTTTTAATTTATACTAGTAATAATAATACCCACTCAGAGGACGGACGTTTAGGCAAAACGATTTCGTATCTTTTCTATAGTCAAAGGGACAATCAATCAGAGCTTAATTGTAATTCCACGCTAAACGCGGTGCCCTTTGAGTGGGTGGTAGATTTTATTTCAAACGGAAAAAAACTGAAGTAAAATTAGGCAAATCAAGACGAAAAATCAAAAATTTAATAGTTATTTTTAGGAGTCGGATTTCTTCCCAGAGCCTGGAGGAGTAAAAGTTACCCCAATTCCAAAATCTTATTTTCGTTGATTCACATGGATTTTTATAAAAAACGAAATGTCCAATTCTTAATAATCCAGATATTAACAAAATATTTTAATGAATAACGATCGAACTGCCGGTGAAACACATAAGAAAATTCTTCCCCAAAAAAATTATGGAAAATTTTTTGAAATCTTAAAAAAATTAATAAATGCGAGAAAAAAAGATACATAGACCTATAATTCAGTATGATCTGAAAACTTTAAAAAAAAACCGTAAACCAGGTAACTCCAGAATAAATAAAGTTTAAATAAAGTTTTAACTTTCTATCAGTATTGCAATTCGACAAATTAAATTGTCCACTATTTTGTGGACCTAAAATTTTCTGAGCATTTCGGTGACGCCTTTTTAGTTACTTGTTGATACAATGCAGTTAATTAAATGTTTTAGAAAACTCTTTTTGGTGATTTTCCCATTAAACACAAACGGATTCGAATTAAACTCGGTAAATATCAAAAATTTCAAATTGAAATTTTATTGAACCATTCATTTATTATATAAAATGTGTTTCTGAAATCAATTTTGTCACGGTGCACTTGCCTACTATATCATTGCTAATTATGCATAAGTGATAAAATAACAGGGTATTATCAATTTTTCATGAGATTACCACTTTTTTAATCGCGGTGTATCACCAGACATTTTGAACTCTGAGAAGTTTTTATAAGATTTTGATACAAAGATAAACGAACAAAGAAGAATCGTAGAACCAAAACATTTTCGGGCAATACCAGAAATTTTATGTGTATAGACAAATGTGGAGCTGGCATCATGTTAGAGTTTTATCTTTAATTCTGTTCCTCAATATTTTCTAAAATGAACATTCTGATTTCAAGCAAGCTTCTGAGTGCAGAAGATAAAACTTTTCCAAATTACCTTAAGGGACCTCGGTGCTTGTTTGACAGATTTGCACTTTTTCAATTTTTTGTCTTGATGGGAAACTTTTTGCCACTTCAAGAATTTTCGTATAAAGAATGTTTTTGAATACATGGTAGCAAGTTGGCAGCTTTCGGAGCATTAATTTGTATAATCTGGAATTTTTTCAGATTAATTATATTTTACTGATATAAATCTCTTTTGAAACTCAATAAAAAACCGCGCGTTTTGCTATCGAAGGTAACTAAATTGCAAGAAAATTTATTTATTGTTATTTAATTCAATTTTGGAACCCTAAAATACCGGTCCTTCGGCCTATGAAAAACATTTTTATTTAAATTAATACGATTTTCAAGTCAAAATCGAAATTTAAATTTTTGAAAAAAGACGAAAAATCCAAATTTTAGCAACATCGAAAAAAATAGTTTTTCGTGAGTTTAAATGAAATGAATTGAAATGCTCGACCAGGTCGGCTTACAAATGAGCAAGTCCTCCGGGAAATAATTTTTTTTTATTCTTGATTAAAGAGGGCTTAACTAGATTTCGCGAAAACACCGATATTTTCATCCAAACCAAGTTCTGATTCAGAGCACAAACAAGAGCGAAGAAACCAAAACTATGCATGTTTCAATATTATGAAAGTGAGAATTCCTAATATTTTCAGCTAAGGATTCACGAAAAATTAGTTGGAAAACATTTCTGAACCAGAACATGAGAAAAATTTTCAAAATATTTCCCAAAAGTTTTCGACCAAAAATCTCAAAAAGTGTCATATGATTTTTCAAATAGAAATATAAAAAATTTGTAGGCACTTCGCGACGTTAAAGTAGTCATATTGAAGAGTTTTTTTCCGGTTGAGATTTGAACAAATAAATGCAAAAAATTATTTGAACACAAAATAAGGCTTTTTTTGATGATGTCCGAACTTTTCAAAAATTTCCATAATTGTCGAATTCGGAAAGTTTAATTCGAACGCAAAATTTACTTTAAAAGCAATAATCGAAAAATTCTGTAATTACCAAATTGCCTGGATTATGAAACAGTCATTTGATCGTATATTGAGAAGAAATATAAGCCTAGTAAAAAGTTGTTCATCAAGAGCCCATATTCCGCGAATCCGTCTCTGTCAAAAGCAACCGAAGCCCTTATAACTCAGAGAAATGGAACTTTTGTATTAAATCAAAAATGATGGTTTATATAGCCTCTGATTTGGTATCAACAAAATACAAAGTGTATTATCTACCAGTTTGAAATAGTTTCGCACTAATGACTATACATCGATGTATTTGGCTTTGAGCGAACTACGTGCAGTCGCGTAAGTAACCCTAACTCATCCAACAGGCGAATAACTGCCTTGTCTCACTGTTGAAAACGCCCAAAGTTGAGCCTTGAAAACGCTCTGATCCTTCGAGAATTTTGCAATCTTCATAAATTGATTATCAATTAATGCTGAATTGCATTGGCCTGATGACTAAATATTTTCTAATTTTACTGACCTAAAACTGAAATTACATTGAAATTCCCGTAGAAAAGTTGAGGTTTTTTTAGAAATTCATCGATATTAAGTTTTTTACTAGCATGTCTGCCCTATCTTTAAAAGGAAAAAATAATATTCTAAACTTATTCGAGAACCCATCCACTTAACCGCAGTCGAAATTTCAAACGAAAAGCATAACCTAATATGTTTTGAAAATTGTCGAGTTTTGGACACAAGTATACCCAATAAACAAATATAATACCGCATGACGTTTTTAATGGCGTCGAGACTGAAAGTGATTCAACTATTATCAATCCTTAAGCAAGAATGTATGAAAAATTTGTTCGATTTTCTGACGAAAGGTATTCATGTGTATTTTGTTTGAATAATTCCCTATCTTTCTCAATACAACAAAAAAATTATTTGTTTAACTTCTTGATGCAGATAGATCGCCTTTATAAGGACAGATAGATATTTTCTAGTATGGTGATCGTACATTATGTACGTTAAATAGTACCAATTGGTCTATAAAATATCTATCTTCTCGTAAAGAGAATATCAGATTAAGAACAATCAGAAATGGAAAAAATCAATACGAAAGCTCTTTTTTGAAAAAAGAGAATGATAAATATCCTAAATTCATCGTTGTGCTAGAAATTTAATAAATTAATTCTTCTCAACAATTATTTTGCGAGAATATAATTTTCAAGTAAAATCCGGAAAACACAACAAAACAGCATACAAGACAACAAAATACATTACCGTTTAAACCGCCNATTAGAGGTCAAATATTGGTCGCCGACCCTCACTTAAAAAAACCGGTAGCCGAAAAACGCTTAATTTTCACTAGCCAAAAAATCAGCCTTCTAGCACTTCATACGGCTTCGCTAGAACTGGATCACATTTACCTGTAAAATCACGAAAAATTGACCTTAAAATCGATTTTTTTTTGAAAATTTTTCATAAAAAAAAATCCTTAGTCTTAAAATGACCAGAAAAAAATTCTCTACAAGATAGGTTGAAAACATCGATACCCATTTTTGAGTTTTGAAATTTCTTATTTCAAATAGTCCAACGGAGATGGTCGAAAAGACCGATAACAGCCAAGTTTGAACTTTAAATTTGAATCATCTGGTACGGTTGATTTGTTCTTAAAATCTGCAACAATTTTTGTTCAAGTAATTTCCCATCAATTATTTTTAAGGCCAATTATTTCAATTGCCATAATTTCTGCTACAGTAAGTGCATGACAACCACAATATACACAATAAATTTTGATTGGTGGTGCGTTTCACATGTGATCAGTGATGCGTTAGTTTTTTTCTCACGCTCCTTACATTCAAAATTTTATAGCCAAAGCGACTCGCTTCAAGCGAGTCCCGCGCAAACTACGTAGAAAAAAAAATCAACCAGTACATATTATATGTAGTGGTATTTTTCGAGATTATTGAAACTTTCCACATGGTAGAGATCATAATAAAATGATAAAATAAAAGAAACGAACAAAAATATTTCCCACACTTTCAATTTCTTTGCGATAAAATAGTTTTTTGCGTGATATAATTTTGCCTAAATTTCTTTCGGAATTTATTTATATCACGGACGTTTGTTTGTCTCGACGTTAGAGAAATTGTATTATTTTGACATTTTTGCCAGGACGTTTGAGTAACTGGCAGGACGTTTGTTGCCAGGACGTTGAGAAGGTGGTGTATGTCTGTTTTTCTCTTGCGAAATCTCAATGCCGACACCTGAACCCTTCCTCCTTATTACATACTGAATTTGAAATTTCGTATTCTCAATCGCAGGGGGGATTTCAGGTGTCGGCATTTAGATTTCACATGAAAAAAAAACATACTGTAGCTTCTGAGGTTTCCAAACAGTCACTTTCGCATTTGTGGCAAAAAAATTCATCAAAAAATCACTCAAAATTCCTACTGACCAGTGGTGACCACCCTTAAACTTAATTATAAATTTTTTGCGAAAAACTTTTCACCTATACGCCCTACTCTGCCGTATTACTTAAAACAATTGAAATTGTTTCTTACTTTCGAATTCAATCTGAAAGTGAAAATTTGACATTTACTTTTAGGAGCCCGGAGTTTAGGTTTTAAAGGAGCTTCAAACCGTGACGTTCAATTACCGATAACTTATAAAAAACGATATGACGATTATTATTATCAAGATTTCAACAAATATTTTGATGATTGAAAATTGGGCTGCTTGATTATTTTATAAAAGAAACTTAAAAAATAATTATTGTTCTCCGGACAAACTGAGTGTTTCTAACTAAAAGATATCGCATGTTATAATTCAACATTCATATTTCCTATCTGTAGTAAATATTTTTAGAAATAAATTGTCAAGTATTTTGTGCTGAACAACGGATCTTTTTTTATACAAATTTCAATTGATCAAGACGACAGTGTCTTAGCTGAACTTTTTCGACCAGCTTCATCTAGAAAATTCAAATCTGCGCTTAGTTTGTTAAAGAAAAATAAAGTCACGTATAAATCATTTGTCGATTGAAATATATCAATGTATTTTTTTTATTTAATATTTTTGTCTTATTAAATGAGACTCATTTATTTAAATCTTCTCTTCATTAATGTTGGTATTCATAGAGAAATGACCTATTCAGACAAGAAGGGGGAATGACGGAATAAGATGAATAAATGAGAGGGAAATTCTAATTTGGTGTGACCAAAACGCGCTGTTTTCACTGTGAATACAATTTCCAACCATGAATCTCTTTAGTTTGGGCTCCGGCTTATTTTGGTTAATAATCAATTAACGACATTTTGCTTAACATGACTGTTTGATGCAAAAGTGTTCAGCATGATTGGTGACAAATTTGAAGTGTCACCGAAGTGTCT